>JACXSJ010004776.1:0-11475 GCA_014851325.1 Pentalonia nigronervosa | reverse complement strand
AATTTTAAATTGATAAAATTATGACTATTCTTATAAGAGTGTTAATATACAATATCTTAAATAAATAGAATTTAATATTTTAATAAATCATTATTTAATAGAAATTGAAATCAGTAAATATTAAAAATTCAGCAATAACATCATACAATAAATGAATTTTGTATGTCAACGATATTTACATTTTAAATTTTTTAAATAATTTATTATTAAATAAATGATATTTAGTATTTTTTGTACAACGCACATATACATAAATGAATATAATAAGAGTATTTATGAATACACAAATTATGTATTGTACGTAAATTATGTTTCGAATTGTTAAAATATTATAAATGAAATATTTAGATGTTGGTATATAGATATAAATGATTTAAAAAGAGATTTATTATATTAATTTTTAGCATAGATTTCATACAATTAACGAATTTTGTATGTTTATTATATTTTTTTTCAAATTTGTTAAATTAATATTTATTAAAGAAATGTCTGTCAGTATTTTTTTGTACAATGAAGACTCACAACTAAGAAATATAAATAATATTATTGTATTTACATAATAAATATCAACCATTAATTATGTACATAAGTATTTACATAGGAGAGTAAAATCTTGTATTTTATATGAATAAAATGGTTTAGAAAATATTGTTATTATGAATATTTAGAGGAATAACTGACACCAATAAAAATATCCATCATAAGAAATTAAACAGTAATATTCATCAATGTTAAGTAAAGGAAATTGGGTAATAATATGATGACATCACCTTCGGTACTCATTAGTGTTATAGAGATTTCAATATCTGCATATCAATTGCTAAAATGACTATTCTTATAAGAGAGTTAATATACGATATTTTAAATAAATAGAATTTAATATTTTAATAAATCATTATTTAATACAAATTGAGATCAGTAAATATTAAAAATTCAGCAATAACATCATACAACAAATGAATTTTTATGTCAAAGATATTTACATTTTAAATTTTTTAAATAATTAATTATTAAATAAATGTTATTTAGTATTTTTTGTACAACGCACATATACATAAATGAATATAATAAGAGTATTTATGAAGACACAAATTATGTATTGTACGTAAATTATGTTTCGAATTGTTAAAATATTATAAATGAAATATTTAGATGTTGGTATATAGATATAAATGATTTAAAAAGAGATTTATTATATTAATAAATATATAGCATACATTTCATACAATTAACGAATTTTGTATGTTTATGATATTTTTTTTCAAATTTGTTAAATAAATATTTATTAAAGAAATGTCTGTCAGTATTTTTTTGTACAATGAACACTCACAACTAAGAAATATAAATATTATTGTATTTACATAATAAATATCAACCATTAATTATGTACATAAGTATTTACATAAGAGAGTAAAATCTTGTATTTTAAATGAATAAAATGGTTTAGAAAATATTGTTATTATGAATATTTAGAGGAATAACTGACACCAATAAAAATATCCATCATAAGAAATTAAACAGTAATATTCATCAATGTTAAGTAAAGGAAATTGGGTAATAATATGATGACATCACCTTAGGTACTCATTAGTGTTATAGAGATTTCAATATCTGCATATCAATTGCTAATTCTTCAACATTTAATGGAAGTACAACATCTGTAATTATATAAAATTAATGAGATATGAATAATCAAATAGTTTAAGAAAAATGATAAATTTTAAATTGATATAATATTACTTATTAATCTTCGTTAATATGCGATTCGGGAACAAGCCAAACATTATGGTGGACGGCGAAAAGAAATGCTATGCTTTTATAATATTTTGCATATTTGTTTTATCTTGATATTTTGTATCCTTGTTAAAATATCAATGAATTGTGAAACAGCTGATAAAATAAAAACATAAGACTATTGCTCCTTGGTATTGGTAGTACACTTGTAACACACTAAGATCCGAAGCTGATAAGTGATAGGCTAATGCACCTGAGAACAGCCGACAGTCAGAGGAACACCCACAACTGAACAAGGGACACCAACGACCGACTATTTTTTTTTATACTAATATATCTAATCCATGCTAACGACTACCAACGTCACGACGTGTATGTGCGCGACATTTGTAGCTCGCAGACCGCTTCACCAACCGTCGGTGCTGTTGTGCTGTCTAACCTGGCCCGTCACCTGTGCAACTTAATTGAATATACATACGACCAAAAACGCCTTTATCGCAGAATAAACTGGAATGGGTGCTCTGCTGCGCTCTAACGATTTAATAAAAATAAATACTAATTTGAATAGTAAACTTTCATAGTTAAATAGATTCAATATTCATAAATCATAAGCTTCATACCATTGTCTTAGAATATTCATATTATCATAAAAGTTTAATATTTTAAGGCCGTGGTATAGTTTCACTGTTATAAGGATGTTTCTACTAATAGAGTGCGGCACTACCCCCATTCTGACTTTTACAATAATAAAAGTGTGTTTTTACCAAAACTTGCCTGACCTAATTTTTTAGTTTGTTTCAAACTATAGCGTACAAAGGTTGTCTTGACAGAGCTTCGAGAATCTGATGGAAATCCGTGGTGACTGGTAATGTCTTATGGTGTGCAGTGTGCCACACAATTTATCTAATCCTGGTCAGTCGGTTGCTTGTTGAATCACGAAAAAACCGTATACCCATAGACCTTGAATTTTTTTCTATAAATTTCAGTTTAAAAATTTTCGTTGGGTCAAAAGTTGGCTAAAATTTACTTTACCGACCCACTCACAATTTTCAATTTTTTTTTAACCAACTTGTCTTTCTATGCTAAAAATGATGGTGCAAAAATCATTTTACGGAAACTATTATTTTAATATTTATAGTAGTTTAAAATTTGCGGTTTTACAGTAAATAGTGCACGTTACTCAACGCATTGAGCATTACACTACAGCGCAAATAATAATAATATTATGAATCACGTCATTATAAAGGTAAAATATAGTTGAGCAATTAGAGTATATTAACCTAATTAAAGTATTAGGTTTTTAGACTTATGAGATTTCTCTCAATCAATAAACTGGAACAAAATTTACATTTTTTTGAATAACTTTTAAGTTAACATTGCTTTTTTACAATTGTATGGAATTTTTGAAATTTGGGTCACATATTTTATTTAAATAGTATATAACATTATATTAAATATCTTTTTATTTAATATGTATGTTGTTCCTTAAAGTTATATTTTTAGGTGTTATGTTAAAAAGCAACTTAAAAGTAATGATAAAAGAAATTATAAATACTATATCAATCTGGTTATGTCATGTCAATGAAAAATTCATGAAACAAAATCTCTATGTTGTAAAAAATTAAAGTTTAAATTGTTAATTTAATGATTATAAAGTTATATATAATGCTTAATTTGTATGACTAATTTAATAAATTAATTATACTTTTTAAGACAAAAATGAAAATTAATAGTTTTACAATATTAATTCCACGGATTTATAATAAATGACTGTAGTTTATAATTTTACTATAGACCCAATAAATCTAGTGTTTTATTAATAGAATAAAATAAGACAACTCTTTATTTTGAGTTATGACATTTATGTCCATTGACATATTTGTTATAAAATTATGATTTGTAAACAAATTAATTTTACACATTTTTGTTTATATTGAGTTTAAAGTAGATAATAATTTAAAAGTAACAATTCAATTAATTATATTCACCAAAACAATAAAAATAATAATAATTTATTTTAATTATATTATATTTATTTTACCTATCAATTTTCTTACATTGAATGTAATGTGATTTTATAGGTTTCATATTCTTATCCTAAAAGATTCTTAATTGCATATGTATAATATATTCTTAGTTCATTCCTTAGATGCATTTGCTTCATACTTAAAGGATTAATTCGTTCTTACAAGAATTATCTAATGGATAAAAAAGCAAACATCTGGACATCTTATAGGTATTCTTAGGTAATCCTAAGGATAATCCTGACCATCCTACTAGGACCATTTATGTACATACTATGAAAATGCATTTGATATGTATAACATAATTTGGAAACTGTTTATTATATTAAAGGTTAATTTATAATCAATGTTTTATTTTACTAGGCCATACAGGTAAAAGTAACTCAAATTAAAACAAGTTTTGTTCGAGTTTTTTATATTTAAACGAAACATATTACTGTCATAACTTAAATAACATTAAATTCACATTTTTTTTTTTTAATAAATAACATTAAATTGTTCACTATAGTACAGCGTTCATATGAATAAAAATAAGGAAAATACATTTGAAAAACATTTATTTATAATTTGGTAAACAGTAGTTAAGAAATATTGATTAGTAGAATGGAGGTATTGCATTTACAAATATAGAAAGAACTGTTTAAAAAATAACTATATATATATATATGTGTGTGCGAAGATAGATCAAAAAGGATTAAAAAGTAATTATTTTAATATCCAATTTTTGCTACTAAAATATATAAATAGCATTATTCTACATAAATTGCTATTACTCAGTAGTAATAATATACAATCATGATAAGGGAAACACAACAATTAGAAAACCCTGGATCAGTCTGTATATTTAATTTTATTTAAGAAAACAATTGAGCTAACATTTTTTTTTATAAAAGTAAATCTTAAACTTTGTCAACAATTTTGAATTTTGTATAATTCTGATATTTATTTTGAAATTAATACATTATTAATAATGTTAAAAAAATATGTGGATCTGTGGAATTGAAAAATGGTGTTTTTGAAATATTTTTTTTTTTTTTTTTGTTAATGGTGTTAATATATACTATTTGATATAAACATAATTACTTGTGATGAAAATTAATTTCTTAAGATACTTCAGTAAGAAAACCTAGACATATTTACATTACATACCACCAGTTTTCTCTTGGTAAATCTCTATAAAATCATTGTTTTCCATTCCCAATGATTCTGGCGTATCTGAATCAACAATTCTATGGCCTTCATAAACAAAACGCAACTCATCCACCTTATGTCCAAAATTGCTGCAGTATGAGCGTTTCAGGCGAACCAAAGGTGTATTGGGTTTAACATTGAAATGCACCTCATTGTTCCGGTCACTAGTAATGACATGCAAATGGATGTACTCGTTAGCTACATTAGTTGTGGAGTCAGCAGCTACAGTCATATTTTTCGATGTAGACATTTCTGTACTTGTAATTTTCTACAAATATCAACATACACACTTTATATTATTTGTCATGTCACATCAACAGCATATGCCCACACTGATCCAGTAAACACAGCACATATAATCTACATTTTTAACAATAACATTTTAGGTGCACACTTATGCACAGATAACATTTGTATATTGGAAGTATAATATACATTAAGATAAGTTACTTTTATCTTTACGCAATACTGATATACATTTTGTCACATCGATTATTTTTTGGTCAGTCTTATTTATAGATATACAGTCATATTCTTTAGTGTAAAAAGCATTAATTCAACCTTTTTTTCATCATCTGGAATTTAAACAACTAAAATATGGTAATAAGTTATAATATTAATACCTTGTCTCAGTTGTCATCCTAAACATACCAAACATTCTGATATTCAACTTGGTATAAGTTATGTATTTGAGTAGTGTGTACAATAGGTACCATATAACCGTATGTTACAATTAAAACTATTAAATAAACTTGATATAAGAATAAATATAGTATAATAATTTATATAATATTCAACTTCATGAAATAATATTGGATCAGTTAAACCCAGCTAAGAAAAAAAAAAGAAACTTTAATATTTTTCATTCCTCTCAAAGAATAATACAAATTATTATAGTATAGTATACTATAAAATAAAAATAAAAATTTCGGTGATTTTATTTAATTCCTAGGTTAGGTATAAATCCTAATTTATTAAATTAAGTAATATATTATATACTTCTTTCAAATAAACCAGAAATTATATAAAATTCATAGGATTATATAGAATAACAAAACCTATTATAAACTTTGCCATTAACATATACATTCATTATTTGTTTCTAAATAAAAATCATTTGATAATGCTGCATATTTGTCATTGAAACTTGGAACTGGTATGTTAATGAATAATTATTAATGCCCATCAATTTATCAAAAGATACAATATACAGTAGTCACCTACTTGATTGTAAAAATTACATTGTTCTGCAACTTTATTATGCCTAACTATAGATAATACATTAATAATAGTTTTATTATATCTGAGACATGCAGAACCATATCGGTCCAACCCATAAAAAATCATAATAATTCAAGTTATAATTTTATTTAATATTATAATATGATGTTGTTTTTATTATGTTTTATTATTAATATTATTAATGTTATTGATAAGTAACAAATTTATGTTTAATGTTATAACTTTTGAAATTAAAATTTATTTTATTTTAGTTTAATACAAATAAAAAAAGGATAATTATTTGTTATGTATTAAACCTATTAGATTGTCTAAACAACTACCCATTGGATATATAACATTTAATATCATTTAATCAGGTAACTGAGTTTATATTTTTTAAATAATTTAGTTACTAGGAAATCACAAAATAATATTATGTTCTATGAAACAGGCCAATCCACAAAAGTTATCATTTACTCTCAATATTTACTTTTACTCAATATTTTCTAAAATAAAAAAAACCCATTTTCAACCCATATTAAAACTTAAATAACTTAAAAATTATGACTGTTCTATACATGGTTGAAAAGGCATTAATTAATTTATATTTATGTAACTACATTAGTTTCATTTGAGTTGATACTTCAAAAAAAAAAGTCTAAACTTTGATTACCTGTGTTGTATAATTTCGCTTTTGTGGGTTGGGCTGATATGTTTGTACACGCTTCATCTATCGATGCACCTAATTAATGTTTATTTATTGTATTAACAAATTAATAGTAGTATTCCCTTATTTATAATTATTGATAATTTTAGTTTTATAGCTTTGTGATGTGTTATTTATTTAACTGCTAGCTAAACTTATGCCCCCCACCCAACATACACACACATATTCAGTTAAGCCCTTTTCCATAAATATAAATATGTATTGTAAAAAACCTAAACAAACATACCTGAGAATAAGATTGATGAAAGTATAGAATATTCATTACCAAATTAGTTGATGTTACTCAATCAAATTTAAACCAAATTATGAATAAATTAATATACTATTTATTTTATATATTATAATTTACTAAAATATATTATTATGACTGCATTGTAGAAAATTATCTAGAGTCTAAAGATTATAGATCTTCCGAAACAAATCCAGTTAAAAATAATGAATTTATGGATAAGGCATGTCATTTAAGTTTATCAAATATTAAATCAATTTATGAGTCAACCTCGTGTAATTATTGCATTCTATCAATTTTTTTTATCTAAATATACTTTCAATAATTGATTGGTTAATCTTCTTATTTTGTTCAGCTATTTGTAATAATGGGTTAAATGATGTTAAAACAAATTTCAAAAGACATTATATCAAATTTTTTTAAATGAAGTCAATAACATTGAATATTTTTCAGAATTCAATGATGATATAATAACATATACAAATCTTAATTTTACATCTCATTATAATGAACATCTGTAACCCTTTCTTCTTTAATAAACACAGAAGATACTACTGAGCCAAGTTAGTTAGAAAAAACTATTATTTTTAAATATTTCATTTTAATAATGTTTTTATATGTAGTTGGTTAAGTATACTATATTGATCAAAATATAACTCCGTAGCATTTTTAAACTCTTTATTTGCATACAAACCTTATATCTCAATATTACTTAAATAAACTGAACTTTATTTTATTAGAACAATTTTTTAATAAAATATGTATCATATAATTTGTAGATTTATGTGATAATATTGTCAATAATATAGAATTTAACACAACTTTTATTTCATATTTTATAAGTTGTTGTTACAAAAGTATTTCAGATTTAAAATCATACTTTAAATTTAATAACAAATAAATTTTGGTTCAAATAATGATGCTTAACAATTCAAATACCAAACTTTGCAAAGCAATGAAAAATATAAAGTATTATGAAAACAGATTCAAGAGTTAGAGCCATGGCTGTCCCACTTCCAGATATTCCTCACCAGCATTTATTGGTATCTTTCCAGTAAAAACGATGGATGAACTAAAAACTGTGGTAAAACTAAAATACCTGATAGTAATGATGAAGCAAATAAATATAAAGAAGAAATAATAATTCATAAAAATTATTTAAATATTAAAAAAAAAATTTAATTTAATAAAACTGTTAAATATTATTTTAATATTCAATAAAAAAAAATGATAATTAAATACATATACTTCATAAGTTAACTATATAGATACATGTAAATATGCAATACATTTGATTTGCACATTCTATATTATAATAGCCAATACATAAGTTATATTTTATATTAAAATTTTTATTTAATATACAAACATATATGCATCAATGGATGTGTGTAGATAAAAATTGATCCTGCATCAGATATTAACATTCAACTAATGGCTTTTGAATTATAATCTTAAAAACATGCATACTATAAGTATTGAATCATTAAAACCATTTCATAACTTACACAATTATAGTACTACTATATTATTATAGGCTTGCCCGGGCTCACCCTGTGATTTATTTTTCATGGACTTAAGGGCCCTACGCCTCAATCATATCACCCATATATTTGTCATTAATATACCTAAATTACCAAATTTAATTCTAGATAATATTTTAAAGCGAATTTGAAAAAAATTGTATAATTTACTATGTGTACTCTGTAATTGAAAACTTGTATATAGCATATAGTATCTGTGTATGGATATATTTTGACTAGTACTATACATTTATACATAAAAAATTGTTTCTATATTTTATTTATATAAATATATGAAATAGACTAATAATATTATAGTAAAGATGGATATCTTATTATCAAAATTATTAAATATGAGTTTATTTACCTAAGGTTCTCCATTTATTATTATATATAACACAAGTATTAAGTAATCTAATCTAATCGCATTGTGATATATATCTTATTATATTATATGTTATTTTTAGTTGTAATACTTATTATTATTATTATTGCTTATATCCTCGGCCCTCAGGTGCTTATACTGTGTGTATAAGTGTGTGTATGTATGTTTATGTGTATTTGTGTACACAAATCATGAACAATATAACCTTGCAAGACTTATTTTATTTTTCCTGAAATTAAATTTTCCTGAACAATGTGTGTTACTGAAAGTATAACTACAAAGGGAGGAGCTGCTAGAGGGCATGAAAAAAGAATTAAGTTGAATAAAGAGGCAAAATTTTGTGCAAATATTCAAATCTTTTTCATGCAAATAAATAAAATTAATGAAGAAAAAATTGATAATACTGCTCCTATATTAGACTCACTCTTGGTAAGTTTGTATTTTGTTAATGTTTTGTGTACATAGCAGGGTTTCAAAGAATAAACATAATCAATAAATTAAAAGCGAAAAAAAAATTGAATAGTATTAAATACAATACTATTCACACAGATAAAATTGATTGAAAATCATTTAATAGTTATCATGCACATGTAATAGATATTTGTAATTTTGAAGTGCATGACTCATACATTTAGATATAAATGTTGGATACAGGCTCTAAAATAATAATATATATTTCAAATAGATACTAAATAATTGTTTTATATATGCCATTTCAAAAGTTTTATTTGTTGATAAAAGTTGGTGGAATGTAATTTAACGCTACAATTCAAAAAAACGATTGATTATTGCTTAGAAAAGGGAGTGCTAGCAGAATTTTGCTATAAGGAAAAGTTTTGAGTTTTGAATGCAATTGATGAGACAAAAAAAATTATTACATGATATAGAATAAACATTACTACAGTTATATATGTATCATAATGTAATATTGCATCATATATTTTGCTAAATACAAAATTGAGTATAATTTATATTATGTCTAATAGATAGTTAATACACTGTTGCTCAGTGTTGAAATAGACATACAGAATAAACAGACATGCATATACAATACACGAAAAAATATGACACAGTTGAACAGTGTTGCAACAAACAAATGCCCAAAGAGTAAACGATGAAATATTTACAAAGTTACACAGTGCTTTAATAGACCCTTACACAGTTGCACAATGGGCAAATACCCAAAACGGTAAAATATTGAACCATAACATAGTGCTTGAATTAACGATTGCACTCCGATTGCACAGCGGAACCCATATAACAATTCAGTATTCAAAATTACCTAAAACACAGTGCAGAGACGGTAACTACACCGTGTACTATACAAGTGGTTTATTAGAGATTTGACAAAATCATAACACAGTAATTGCTAATTGGGTAGTTATATCGATTTAGTTTATAGGTGTATGTACGTGCCTTTTTAAAATATCATGAATCCCTTAATACTCACAGCTTAGGTTTGTTGATATTTTTCGTAACACTCTATGACTGTTGAATGGACCGATTCAACTATAATGCAGCTGGCAATTCGTTTAGCGTAATATGAAAATAATTTCATTTAAATTAAATAATGCACATGTGAAACGTAGATGATACACATCTACGGACAGTCAAAACACAAAGGCTTAGAAAAATAAGAAGTAACAAGGATTGAGGTTAGCCGTTATGTGATAAGGCTTGATAATAAAACACAAGCATAAACAAACCAAGACTATATTCTTTTTCAGAATAAGTCTGGAATAATGTACGATGAATACGTGTCCGGTTTTGCGCAGGTTACGGGATATGCCATTGGTGACTGGCAGTTGTCCGAAAATGATAAGGACTCGAAAATCGAAAAAGTACTACCAACAATTGTAATTGAAATGTTGTAATATAAATTATTATTATTATTATATTCCTATTGATAAAAGTTATAAAATTCCCGCGTATTTTGTAGTTTACGATTTCAGTATTTCGATCTATTGACTACAGTGTTGGGCGTAATCGATTAATTTACGATTAAATTACGTAATCGATTACGATTACTTTATTAAATTACATTAATCATTAATCGTTTAATCATCTCTCAAAGTAATCAGTAATCATGATTACATATTTGTAATCATTAATTATTATCGCCAAATTTATCGCAAAACTTTTTTTTTAAATGATATTACTTAAAATAGTATGAATTTCCAAAATATCAACGATATTAAGGTCTATTGTCGTTGGTATTTATCATATATTATTGTTAGTTATTATTAGGGCTCGGAAGTTGATGCATTTTGCATTTTTTTTTAATTGATGTAGTCATTAATATATCAAGCTAAAAATCCGATTTAGATGGTCTTCTAAAATAATTTGTAATTTTTATTTTGCATTTTTTTGCATTTTTTGCCATTATTTCTCATTGATATCATTTTATCACAGTCCTACATTTTAAATCATTTTTTTTCGAC
>JACXSJ010004775.1:0-11087 GCA_014851325.1 Pentalonia nigronervosa | reverse complement strand
TTATCAATAATTAATTGATAAAAATATAAAATAATTATAAGTTTGTTTATTTTTCAAAATATCAATATTATGATTTATTACAATTTACGATGGCTTTAACGAGTTAAAAATAAGACTTCTTATAATTTTTGAATGTGCCGACTTAAGGTTGTTGTAAATGTTAGACTGGGGCAAATGCCCAAGTTGCCCCCCCCCCCCCCCCAAATGACGCCATTGGCGAATCGCATCGGTCGCGTCGTACAACGATTAACGCATTTGTTGGATTCACGTAGGACACGGGCTAATATTTTTAAATTACAACGTAATAACTAACATCTCATTATTTTCGTTAAAATATTTAATTTTGTAAAAATTTGAACTTAAAATATCTATAAAAACAATCATGTTGAATATGTTTTTTAGATTGTTTGGTTACACTATTAACTATGTACGAGAAACCTTAGTTTGAAATTGCAATTCTTAGCTATAAAAATTCTATATTCTATATACATTTAAAACTACAAAATTATTAGCAAATTTTCGAAATTATTGATAAATATCGGTCAACATTTGAAATTTAAATGCTTATAAAATAAAGTGTGCCTATATATCTATAATAGTTTTCAACTACTATGTTAATAATTTACAAGGAACCTTATAATACATTTTAAAGCATTTTGAACCAATTAAGATTGTCAATTGGATTATTGTAGACATTTTTTTTCAATAAATCAAAGAAAGGATCAAAATATTTTTAAAATTTTATGGTAAAAAAAAACAGTCTCTACATTTGGCGAAATTTTTAAGTATATATGGTTATTCGCTTTTTAATTACAACAAAATAAGAAATTCGTTTCTCGAGAAATGGATTGTTTACAGGTGAACATCCAATGTCTAATTTCAAACGCTCATAAGAAATAAGTTTGACTCTACAGTAAACTTTTTTTTTTGTTAATGGTAGAATAATTTATGGGGATTCTTGTGTTAAGTTTTCAAATCTAAGGTTTAAACAGAACTTTTATGAATTTCTAAATAAAAAAAAATTGCAAATATTCGTAAGTTTGATGTATTTTATTGAAATTTATACTTTAGACGCATATATAAAACTACTGAAGATTCCACTCATTTCTTTTTTCATTTTTACTTAAAAAAATCACTTCAAGAGGGATCCATCCCTCAACCTCTCACCATAAATTCACTGCTTGGGCATACTATAGCGTTCCAGATAGTGACAGTCAACTATGGGTGATGGCTACCTCTAACACAGATATGTGCAATAAACTAGATAATCAACTGATGTATCCTATTCATGTGTTTAGTTGAAACAGACGGCAGATATTTAATTCAAGGCACCTTCATTACACGTGACTTAACTGCATTACTGCAAAGTGCAGTTCGTTGACAATATTCGGTTACATACACCCTAGGTCCAAGGTTGTAAAATTATCCAGTGAAATGGTTGATCACATTGAAGGCAACATTATAAATTTAATGGTCGACAGTAAATTAGAACCTGACAAAGACCATCTAACACAAGGTCCACTGCTTAACACAGACTCATCAAAGTCTCCGCATCTAATGGACGAAACATCATGTTCTCATCAGGAACCAAGATATAACCAAGAAGATAAATCTGCCATTTACAACGTGGATGCGTCGACGTGTTCTACGTTTGAGGTATGTAATACTATAGTAATCAAGGAATTTTCCTATAAAAATCAAAAAACAGGACTTGCCAATAAAATTGAACGTAAGTTGTAATTACAAATCATATCTTGTAACGAAAATGAATTCTTCGATTCTAATATCATTATCTTTTATTGAATCTTTTTAATATACATAATACAATTCATATTTTATTAGTTGATTATTTTTTTTCTTTTTATATAAAATACTTTTTCGAGTGTACAAATTATTTAAATGGGGATTTTACAATATATGGAGCTCACGTTAATATTGACTTGATGTTTGACCGGGTACTTGTGCCGGAAGGATATCAACTTGTGCTTCAATCAGTCCAGGGCGTCGTGACCGGTGTATCTAATGACCCGGAGGAGATTCCTTGTGAATTCGATGTTGACTTGTACTCTGAGGTAGATGGGAACGTTGATGTAGTACTACAGGTAAGAAGATTAGTGACGATCGTTAATGAGTTGCTGGTGACCGTATTTAGCCTTCCCAGCCCTCGTTTGGAATGCAGTAATTTGAAGTGTTCTCTGTGTTTTACTAGATTATGTTAAAAGATTTGTTATGAGTCATAACTTATGACTATTTATTTTTAGGTATTCGTGGCAGAATTATGTTTCTTTTATGATATTTGTTCTACAATTATTTATTATATTTAATCAGTAATAATTTAATTAGTGCCGGGCGGCCGTGTATTTTAATACAGTAGATGCGTGTGCGCTATCTGCGGCAACTACATACTTTATTAATCGCTAGCTCATAGATTTGTAATATTTGTAATGTTGAATGTGTCCGTGAGAGTGCGGGACATGTGTTCGTTGATGTTGCACCACAGGTAGACGCAAAAGAGCAGGTAGAGTCGATAGTTGATTTGATACTCATTTTGTCTCGTTACAACCTCTACAGTCAACTGTATTCCATCAATATCAACTTATAAATCGTATAATATACCATTAACCTAACATTTCTCAACCGGGGGTCGAATCGGACATAAATATATTTAAACGCGGACGTAGAAAAACAACCTTTTATTTGCATTAAAAATAAAAAAAATAATTTATTACCATAATTAAAAAAATGAAAAAGTTAGTTTCTAGTATAAAGTATGAAGAATATACTGAAAAGTATGAAAAATAAAGTAAAAAGTATAAATTAATGTGATAATTGTGATTGTTTTGTATTTAAATGTTTGTTTAGTTGTAGTTCGACATTAGAAACATAAAAGTAAATTATTTTGGGGTTTCTAACCAATTAATAAATACGCATTTGAAATGTTCTCGTATACTAGTTATTTGTTTTGTTAATGGTTAATGATAAAATATATTTTGTAACTAGTAAAATTGATAAAAGCTTAAATTATTTTTTATTATGAGGGGGAAAGGGGTCGTGAGGTGACTGACTTTATTTTTTATTTATTTTGGGGGTCGCGACCTTAAAAGTGTTTAGAAACGCTGCATTAACCTATTGATACTAATTAACTTTCTACAATTATTTAATGTAATATGTTTATTATTAAAATTATACTTAAGTATCAACCTAATTAATTAAAGTATTTTTTGAATATAATATAGGACAGTGAGAAATTTACTATTGATAAATTAAATGAAATTATGTTAAGAAAAAAACAAGTAGTATTCTACGAGATGGTTTCCGCACAAAGTCCCGGTTTTAAATTTATAGCCACAAATTATGAAATATATGGTAAATAATTTAATACCTATATTTAATAATTTTTTTAATTTTATTTAACCTTATTAATGAAAATAAATGGTTTTAGCTTATGGAGAAGGTATGTCAAAAATAAAAGCAAAGATAAATGCAGTTATTGATTTTTTGGATAAATTAGATACTAATAATGAAAACATCATCTTAACGTCCACCACAAATAAAATATCAAAAGTTAACTTCATTGGTATGCTGCAAAATTTGTGTGTCGCTCGTCATTGGAAGTTTCCTGATTACAAGTTTCCTTATGATAAAAACAATAAAACACATGATACTTGGTATTCTGTGTTATGTAATCTTTATAACATCACATCTATAGGTAAACAACTTAAACAAACTTACATTAAAAATTTAAAAATTAGATGTTATTTTAATTATGTGTAATGCGGTATTACATACAACATTTAAAATTTGAAAATAAATTATTAATTTTTCTTTATATTTGTAAAAAAAAAATAGATAGATAATTAATAATTAACTGCTCACATAATCTAATTATTGTTTGTTATAAAACTATTTACCTAGAAAAAACCAAAGCAACACAAGATTAACTTAAGGATGTATGCAATTTATCTTTGTTATATTAAATCTTACTTATAATTTGTCAAGCAATTTTTACAATTTTTTAGAATGATGATATTGTCAAATTAATTTACAATATTTTTGATAAAATTGCTCATTATTTTACTTAATTTATGGATTTGTTGTCAATTCTCCTTGTACTATTTTTGCATTTGGATTTTGTCATAATGCCAATTCGTGCAATAATCAAACTTCAGAAATAATATCATTATTTCTAAGAAAACATCTATTATTGCATAGATTGTTGTAATTGTTATTTTCTTATATAACATAAACAATAAATGTACACTTAATTTAAATTGTGACTATGGTAAATCACCATCATTGAATTAGTTAGTATACACTTATTAGCAATTAATTTATGTAATAAAAATGAAAATATTTTTTAATAGGTAAAGGAAAAACCAAGAAAGATGCTAAAAGAAAAGCTGCTCAAATTATGTTTGACAAAGTGAGATATTTTACTCGACATAGCATCTCTAATGCTAAAGATTATTCAATATCCAGTACATTTATTGGAGGAGTTCAATTTATTAAGGAAAATAATGATTTTAATTATTTAAATGATCTACAATCCTTCAAAATGTTTTTTAACCGATTAAAATTATCACAAAATCAAAGTTTAAGCAAACTAAGGGTAACATATCAATTTAATTCACACTTGCTAAATATATATACTTTTATTTTATTTATTTGTATGCAGAATATAGTCATTACAATTGATAAAGGAGAAAATGCTATTGAATTATTAAAAGAAATTGGAAAAGAAGAACATTTTATTATTACATTCATATTGATGACTATAAAATTAAGTAAGAGAACAGTTAAAATAATAGTAATCATTTTTATTTCAGGATCTTTATTTTTTCAGATGATATTGAAATATGTGCGCAATTAGATATCACACCTCCTTTGAAGTTTATCGGTACTGGAAAATCCATGTCAGAAGCTCAGGAAATGGCTGCTTACGTTGCTCTATCATACATAAAACTTTCATTAGAGGAGTAGACCAACAAAAATACAGCTTGAATATTACACATGTTCATCTAATATTATATAATACATTTTGTAAAGCTTAAAAAATCATTTTTATAATATTAGTATAATGCTAACTTTTGTAACTTTCTAGAATGGACACTAAATTCCTTCAACTTTAATTTAAAAAAAAAATAAAATATTCATTTATTGAACCATAAACTATATAATAAACTGAAATAATAATATATTTTTTCTTTTTAATATTAAATTGAATGTATAAGAACCACAAATTTATGTAAAATTTTTAATTGTTTTTCTTAAGAAGACATGTAATTTTATATATTTTATGTATAGAAATTAAAATTATTTCATGTTTTATTTTATACCAAACTTATTATTACATTATATTTTATATGAAATTAAAATAGTATCTCCGCAATAATTTAGCACAGTATAATATAACATGTATACAATTGTGTACTAAATAATATTGTCTGTAAATTGTATAACAATTTTAGTGTATTATAAGATATTATTACTATTACAATGATTCATTTAACCAATAATATTACAGTAGGTTGAATTAAGTTTTGCAGAAAACAATACATTTGAAAATTTAATTGAGTGTATAAAATATAATAATATACTTTAAAAGTTTCAAGCATCTACAATAAAAAAATTTTAAATTACAACGAAATAACTAACATTGTTATTCTTCATTTTAATATATAATTTAATTTCGTCCAAATTTGAAATTAAAATGTTTATAAAAAATTATTTTTTTATTTTTTTGGTTAAACTATTAAATACTTTCGAAAAACCTAGTTTTAAATTTCCAATCCTTAGCTAAAAAAAAACTGGACATTTTTATATTTTTAAGTATAAAACAATTTATAAATGTTCGATAATGAACTTTGATCATAATTTAAAGTTTAAATGCTTATAAAAAAAAAATTGTTTCTAATGTTTTTGATCTGCTTTTTAAATAACTTATGAGATGAGGTATCTTGTATTAAATTTTCAAAAAATTTGACCAACGAAATTTTTTAATTAATATTTATAGAAAACAAATTTGAAAAAACCAAATATTTCTTGGCCTATAATTAACTTAAAAATTGTCAAAATATTTTTAAAATTTTTTGATGGATAGAAAATGATAATCTTAATATTTAGTGTAAATTTTAAATGTCTACGGTTATTCGTTTTTGAATTACGTACAAATAAAAAAACCGTTCCCGGAGAAAAGGAGTAAATATCCAGTGTCTAATTTCAAACGCTCATAAAAAATTAGTTTGACTTTCCGGTAAATTTTTTTTAGAAAGTTAGAAAAACTTATAGAGAACCTTGTATTGAGTTTTAAAATCTTCAATAGAAAAGTTTTTATGAATTTCCTAATTAAAAAACCTATAAATGTTCACATTGATTTTTATGTATTTTTTCGAAATTTCAACTTTAGATGCTTCTACAACACTATTAGAGACTTACTCTCAACTTTAATTTTCATTTACAGCATGTTATAAAGAACCATGTATTAAATTTTCAAGTTTTTGACGGATAGAAAAATTTTTTGATAATAATAAAAAAACGTAAAAAAACTTGAAAATTGATTAAGCCTATAAATAGCTTAAAAAAGTCAAAATATATTGAACATTTTATTGTGTACAGAAATTACCTATATAAACATTTTGTGAAAATTGCATATATCTTTTGTGATTACTTTTGATGTTACATCAAAAAATAAAATCGATTTTGTTGAAAATTGGCTTCGCGTTAAAATTTTCGTTTCCCCTTCATTTTTTTGTTGTTTTTCCCGATGCGTTGAAAATTATGGGAAATTTTTTACTTTTGACCCTCCAAAATACTAACTAGATTCACTTTTCTACTGGAAAAGATGCTGATGAAGAAAATCGGAGCTCTTTTACTGTCCTTAAAGGTGGGACAGACACAAAAAAAGAAAATAATTCATTGTAAAATCAATACATTCCTCGCTTCGCTCATAATCTAAAAGATGGCAAGTGGGTTAGGTAGATAGTGGATTAGGTAACATTATACTATACATTAGGTGTCTAGAGGAGTAACTGTAATTGCCGTATTAGGCAATAGTGATTAGAATTACAGTACAAAATGTCTGGCTCTGCGATCTCTGGAATCAAAAAAAAAAAAGTAACTGAGAGTTTACTTTTAATTAGTATACTCACAATTTACTTTTATAATTTCTCACTTTTAGGGCTTTTTTAATAAAAATTGAATATTTTATAAATTTTTAATCATAAAATAATTTGCAAATTTTCGATATTTTAATGTCCAAATTTTAAAACAATATTTAAAACATTAATGTAACAAGTTACCTATTATTGAACCTATATTCTTTTAACAAATTTAACGTTGGCAATTTAGTAAGTTTTAATATATTAAAAAATAATAATAGTTAAAAAAAATATACATATAATAATAATAAAACATTAATTATTCAACAAATGACATAAGAGCATATGAAAGTTTAAAGTTTTTTTTCATTAATGTAGATGATGTAGCTAATTAATTTATTGCTTGATTTAAGTCTATATTTATATCAGATTCACAGTTTAATGAGAAGAGACTTTCTAGCCTAAACTGGGACATTATGGATCTTAACCGAGACTTAATAATTTTAACTTTTGAAAATGTGCGTTCAGCAGCAGCAGATGTTACAGGAATGGTATATAATGCTTTATAAGCCAAGTATAAATTTGGAAAAGCTGAAGTAAGATTAAATTTTGATAACAGTTGTAATATAGATGCCGTATTTTCTTTATTGCTTTTACAAGTAGTATGTTCTTCATTATAATTTTCATTAGTGGACCAATCAGGGTCGGACTCTTGGGTATCATGTAACGTATCTCCAAGATTTAAACCAGCTGTTAATGAAAAATAAGCATTACAGAATGCTGAATATTCAGTTCAAAGAGATTCTGTATTTAATTCTGGAATCCAGTATTTTAAGAGCATCAAAAATATCACTAGGAAAATCCTGTATTGAACTAAATGACTTAATTCTTTCTATAGATAAAAGACACAAATCCTTTAATACTTCTTGTACTTGAGAGTATCTAGAATTCAAAATAGTACTGACTGTATCTAACACAAAAAAGTAAACTTGAAATTTAAATAATAAAGATAGTGTGTTGGCAACTTAATTAATTTCATCATGCAAATTCTCTCCGTTCATTCTTTTTTTTCTCCTAATACTGACTACTTGAAAATCTTGTTCCTCAAGGTTTTCATGTACTACAAACTGTTTTACTTCGTCAGTTAATTCATTGTATTTATGATCATTTCGTAATTCCTCAAGTCGTTTTTGAGCTGAATCGACTAAATTCATCGCTTCAATGAAATCTAATTTAGGAGACTGCATGTATACTGAAACTGGAGTTGTAATTTTAAATATCTTTTTCATGAATATCATCATTAACATAAATTTGTAGGAAGTTACATTTTTAAGCTGACTAATAGCCTGTAATGAAGTAGTACGATCATTTGATAATATTGACTCCTCCAAACTTTCAACAATAGCAGTATATTTTTCATAAATTTCGTCTGTAGCTCTATCGTGTGACGTCCAACGTATAGAAGATAGATATTTCAATCTTTGACATACTTGACCAGGATATAGCAGTTTCTGGTAATTAATAAAACAAGCCGTACGTTTTCTTACTCCAAAATACACAACCAATGCTTGAATTTCTCCAAAAAAATACGAGTATTTAAACATGAATCTCGCATATCTATTATAACCAAGTTTATAACATGAGCACAACACCAAATATATTTAGCACGAGGATATTGTTGTTGTATAAGTGTTTTTAATCCAGAATATTGCCCTTGCATTGATGCAGCTTCATCATATGCTTGGGCATATAAGTTATTTTTCCAATCCAATCCATGTTTTTCGCAAATCTTAGAAAAATAGTTGAAACATGCCATGGCCTGTTGCATCCGTTGCTATTTCTAGTGCAATAAATCTTTCTTCTACAATTTTTTCATCATTTACAAATCTTACGACAAACGTGAGTTGTTCCGTTTTGGAAATATCAGTTGTTTTATCTATAATAACTGCAAACAATCTAGCATCCTTGACTTTTTTTAAAATTACTGATCTTATAGAATCACTCATTATTTGAAACATAACATTTTGCGTCTGACCAGAAAGAAATGTTATTCTATTTTGTTTTGATGAATTATCAATTTTATTTAAGTGAATAGCTAAAGGAGCATGATATTTTGACAAAACTTTAATAAGTGACAAAAAGTTCCCACGATTTCTTGATGTTAAGCTTTCATCATGCCCACGAAATGCTGTTTTGTCTTCCTAGATAAAATAGAATTTCCAATATAACTCTAACTATTTCTCTATTTTCTGTGATTTAGTTATTTGTTGTTAGCCTGAATCTGCAAACGATTATTAGTAGAATACTGACCTCGACTGATTTCTGACTCTAAATGTTCTTTTGCCATCTCATGGTTTAACATTCTTAAAGTAATATGTTTCCAATCTTAAATGCCAGTTGAAACTAATTTATTTCTTTTAGTCTTTACTAAACCAAAAAGCATGCAAGAAAAACAATATATTTTATCATTAGATGGTGAATATGCTAGCCATTGACGTTTAATATTTTTTCCATCAAGAAGTTTTTTAAAGTAGTATTCTTCACGGAACGAACGGCCATTTGTTATTGGAAATTTATTAGCGAGCATATTTAATACTCCGTGGTTCCAGTTCAAACAAAATATTGCAACAAATTACTAGATATATTTGTCTCCATAATAATTGCTGGATCATTGGGAAATTTATAGTTTGAACTACTTGAAGAGAGAATTGGAAGTTCATTATTTTGATTAACAGTAGAACAATCTTGCAAAATATCATCATCAACATCAAGTACACCAACTACAGGAAAAAAAGATTTATATTTATATTTTCAAATAATTTAAGTAATTAAGTACTAACCTAATAAATATTTTAAAGTTTGTAACAGTTTAAATTTATATTAAGTACCTATAATAGGTATAATTTGTTGAGTAATAAATTGATCATATTTAATCTGTAGGAAAATCTATATAAATTGTTTTTTATTTATTATTTACACATTCAAACAAACAACAACAAAATAGGAAAAAAAATTTCAACATGAATCTCTATGCTAAAAAATTTAAATTTATATAATTAATATAGTATAGTATAAACCATAAGGTATAACTAAATTAAAAATGTAGTTAAAAAACAAATTTTTGGATTGCATCAAATCTTAATATATTAAATCTAATAGAGAAAAAATTTAATAAAACAAAAATTCAAGAACTATAAGAATGTTAGAATTATTTTCAACTTACATGAAATTGGACTAAATGGTATATTATCTTCGCTTAAAATACTTTAATCCTTGGTGTCTATAAAATTATGTTTCAATGTTACAAGTATTACAGTTTCAACAATAATCAGACATTATAATAATTTATTTGTTTATTTATTATAAATTATCGGTTTAAAAATCCTCATAAAATTTATCTAATATTATTTTACTTACCTTCTTTTGATAAATTGTTAAGTTAATCTATAATGCGTTTTTTTATAAAAAAATTTGAAACTTCACTTATTGTTTTTGTTTTTTAACTTAACTACATCACACGCAAGTATATGTCTTTTCCAATTTGTATCGTTTAAATTCATTCGCTTTTTTTCACACAAACAAACATAATTATTCGCGTTTAACATTTTACAAATACGAACTTAACAAGCAAATTTGAAAGGACACAAACTAAGTGTAATAGGTAACACCACAGTTAAGTCGGTGATGAAGTAATAATTTTTATAATTTTATAAAACAGTTTAACACGTGCGTGATTCGCAGCTAGTGACAGAATACAGCCGACAGCCAGTGTTTTATTTTGATAGTGGTCAACAGTGCCGGATTTACTATTAGGCTAACTAGGCTATAGCCTAGGGCGGCAAAATTTAGGGGCGGCAAATTTTTTCTTTTTTTTCATCTCTATAAACAGACAAAAAATTATTTTACTCTTTTATTAGCGCTTTCCTGGCCACGTCGACTGTTGGGACATATAGATCCGACGTCTCTTATCAAACGTACTATTTTTAGTAT
>JACXSJ010004774.1:0-11091 GCA_014851325.1 Pentalonia nigronervosa | reverse complement strand
TACATATCACCTTAGGCGAGGTGGTACCTCTACCGACGACAGCGCGACGACTAGAGCGCTACATAGTGGTCGCCAGCGCAGAATGGTCTCCTATTTTTTGTACAGCATGGCTTATCTGTTTATTCTCTAATCAATGATATTGGACATTATCTTTTATCCTCCCATGCCTATAAATTAAACATAAATGATTCCCCCTTTTGTACGCTTCACTTGGACGAAGTCCTCTGTGATTTATCACATATCCTTTTTGATTGTCTCTCACTCTCTATAAAACGTTCTCATTTAATTTTTTCTCTCAATTCCTTAAACATCCCCTTCAATCTTCCCTCTATTTTAAACTCAATCTGAACAAGTTGTTATTTTAATTGTTTCTTTTATTCAGGAGGCTGGCTTTGTCATTTGGCTTTTTTTTTATTTTTATTTTTTATCTATTTATGTATCATAATGTATATTTATATATTATATATCCATTTGTTTTTTGTTAACCCATTATTTGTGTATACATATTATTTATTTTATTTTGTTTAGATGTAAGATACTTATTGTTGAGCTAAATTTTTGTAAAGGCTAAAAAGAAAAACAAGTTTGGTAACAATTTATTATTAATTATTATATCTATATTCAAAACGCGTTATACATTTAAATCATATAAATGTTTTTTTTTGTTTTACTTATACTGATTAAAATTTAAAAAATTTCATGTCAATAATTTAATTACTAGTTTTGTCAAAAAAATTACTACAATTAGAAAAAAAAATTGTTAAAGTCGTGCGTTTTGCGGCTGATTTATAACGCTTCGATAAATGGTTTCATTTTGAATAAAATACAGTAGTAATAAAAATATGATTTATAAAATCGAAATAATAAAACAATAATATTCATTGACTAAATTATTATTTTCATATTGATAATTTGGGTATTTATAAACCGTGTGCGGCTGTGATTGATAATCGGTTTTGACATTGTTGTGATACTGTTGCTTATGCTCGCGGAATGGTGGTATGAGTACGGTTTTAGAACGCTGCGATCGCAACAGCAGCACATGACTACGGCAAATTTGTAATTTTTTTTACCAAAATCATGTTTTTGTACTTTCCATTTTCCTCAACTTTCATTAGTCGTAGAAACATGATTTTTTCAACAAAATAAACTTGAGAAGTTCTTCTAGAAAACTGCGTGCCAGATTTTTGATATCTTTTTTGTCTATTTTATATGATTTTTTAAAAATTACAAAAATTTTAAACATTTCAAATACAAATATCATCGGTTTGAAAAAAATTCAAAAATCTGGTACTCAGTTGTCTAGAAGAATTCAAGTTAATTTTGGTAAAAAAATCATGTTTCTACGGCTAACCAGAGCTGAGGAAAATGGAAAGTACGAAAGTATGTTTTTATAGTCAAATTTTGTTACCAGAACAGCCTCTTTCTTAAGGTATTAAATTATTATTTATTATTTATTTTTTTAAGAATCAAAAATTAAAATATTAGTATTTTACATTTTTATTTTTTAACTAATAACTTTATAGGTATACAATAATAATTTAAAGTTTTATTACTTTACTATTGATACTAAACCATAAACAATAGAGTTAGGGATATAAAGGTAATTTAAAATTATTGAATGTATTTTGCCGTCAAATTTTCGCCACATTACCTGTGTATAATTAATATAATATATAAAATAAGAAGTTACTGATGCCTGAAACAAATAGCTATTGTTAATAATGCCGTATTTTTAAAATACAGGTTTGTCTTTTGTTTTATTTAAATGATGCAATGGTATTGTCATACAATTTTAAAGCTAGTCAGATAATTTGTGAAGTATGATAGTTAAATAGATTTTGATTTTTGAAGTTTTTATTCAGACAATTAAATTTGTAATTACTGAATACTAGAAATTAATTTAATTATTAAAAATTCTATGATGTTTTTTTGAGTGTCTCTTATGTTCGAATTATCTAAAATTAAATTCTACTATTTGCATATTTGCCCCACATATTTATTTGATTTTGGCAATGTCCTTCTATTTTTTTATGTTTATTAAATATGCATTATGTTGAATATCCATTTTTAATGCTGCAATACAAACACTACATTTAATTACTTTTATAACTTTTTTAAATACAATACCGGCTATGTATTCAATGACATCATTAATGTATAATTATAAAATATAAATTATCAAATGTATTAAACCATAATATTATTACATATTATAATATTATACTATTATACTATGGAACCTGAATAATGAAAAAATGTAAAAAAAAAAATGCAGTAACTCTCATTGCAACTATTGATTCCGTATTTCCATATCATGGAAGAAAGATGTAGAGATATACTTTTGTTTATGATTATTTACCTTCATAAGCTTATTGCTGATATGATAAGGGCTAAACGTGCAGCCAACTATAATATTATGTTTACGATTTGACCATAGTTTTCTCTGGGGATTTACCCTATAGTATCGTCAAGCTTTTTTCTTTTAAATCTTAATCCCTTTAAACTATAATAATTAAAACAATAATTATTGTTCGTGCTGTTTTTTTATACATTAAATTTTTTATTTAGATAAAATGAGTCTTTGGGCAGATAAATATCGACCTAATTCGTTACAAAAGGTTGATTACCACCAGGATCAAGCTCAACATTTAACAAATCTTGTCAGTACATTGATTAAGTAGTAGATTAACTATATTGTGTTGTACTTGTGTAATAAGTACTTTTAAAAAATAATTTTATAGGTAAATAAAGGCGATTTTCCACATCTACTGTTTTACGGGCCTAATGGTGCTGGTAAAAAGACTCGTATTTTAGCATTATTACGACAACTTTATGGCCCTGGTATCGAAAGGTTACGCATTGAACACATGAACTTTATGGTATGAAATCAAGACAAATCATCTATAAGTTATCCATTTTTTTTAATAATTACTGTTGTATCTGTAGACTCCTTCAAATAAAAAATTTGAGATAATGACTGTGGCTAGCAATTATCATATAGAAGTAAATGCTAGTGATGCTGGTATGTATGACCGCATTGTAGTTATGGAGCTCATAAAAACTGTTGCACAAACTCATCAATTAGATTCAACTAAGCAAAGGCACTTTAAAGGTAAGACACTCAGGTTGACATTTATTAATAATTTACCTGTTTTATTTTTATATTTATGTTACAGTAATCTTATTAACTGAAGTGGACAGGCTTACTAAAGAAGCTCAACAAGCTTTGAGACGAACAATGGAAAAATATATGGCTACTTGTCGTATTATTTTGTGTGCTAATTCCATTGGTCAAGTGATTCCAGCCATACGTAGTAGATGTTTAGCCGTGCGTATCCCAGCTCCCATTCATGAAGATATTTGTAAAATTTTAAAAGTAAAAATCATTATTCAATAAGTAAAATGTATACTCAAGTGCATTATGTTAAGCAATCAAATTCAATTTTTAAAAACAGTGGTATCTTTTATGAGGTATTTGAACACAAAGTGGACATTTGCCCCTATCTAATTTTAAAAAGCAGATAGGCCGGCTGGTTTTTGCTATTCAACTTTTAACTGTTACTGAAAAAAAATTAACAATATTGTGTTCTGAGAAATTATTGTTGTAATGATAATTATCAATTGAAATATATGCATGTAGGGTGTGTGTTTAAGATATAATGCTATCTAAGTGGTGTTTATGTGTTGTATGAAGGAACATATTAATATATTATACATTATTATGTATCTTAAAGTATGAGTTATTATTGTATATTCGTATCTGTCAAATAGAAAGATTTATTATTATAATCTTATATATTTACAAAGGTTTGTATATGGTATGTTTATAGTACAATAACAATGTCATAATTGGACATGATTTTTTTTATTTCAACGCTAATATTAAACTACAATAACAATTAAAAAAAAAAACTTATTATACATGTGATTTTTAAAGAATTTCTGATATTGTTTAATAGTTTTAACACTAAGTTTTTCATAAAAAAATTTAAGATTTTTTGAATTGTTTAGAAAAAATATTGTATTTGAGGATTCGATTACAAGCAAATCGAGTGGTTTTTTTCTGATTTTTGGGTTGGTTAGGTTAGGTTAGCTTTTGCCTTTCCTCCTATCAAAAACTGAATTAACGCAACCTGATATAAGTGTAATATGTTCATTACAATTCTATGTACTTAAAATACAGATGATAGACCAATTATTGTAGTGAGATAACAGTTTATTATTTTCAGTGTGTTCGTAGCCACCTATAAATTATAATCTATATATATAAAAATTAATGTCCGTTCTTTATGTATTTCTAAACTGTTCAACTGATAGCGATTATATTTGGGACAGAGATAGATTAGACTTCTGGGAAGAAGATAGGCTATTTTAAAAAGGGAGAGGTCCAAATCTGGGAGCTGTTCAAACTGGGATTTTGAGATTTATAATGGAAATATTTGTTTTTAAATAGTTGCTATTGGTTTATAATAATAATAATAATAATCAAAATGAGTTGTAATAAATTGAATACTGTTGTAACAATATTACTTAGTATATTTTAACATTTTTAATCATATTATGAAATAAAACATATTATTTATATAGAGTTAGCATTATTAATTTTTTTATTGGGCAACAAAGTGCATGGGATCAGCTAGTTATATATATAAATACAATATGGTTACAGATACATCTTATTCATGTTTCCCATAATTAGGAAAATTAATCTGTACCATTAATTGTTTGCCTAAAATAAAATTTACATTTTATTTTTTAGGTATGTAAATGTGTTATAAATCACTCATTATTATATATTATTTATAGACAATTTGCAAAAAAGAAGGATTAACATTACCAGATGAATTGGCTTTAATTATTTCTCAGAATTGTGAACGAAACTTAAGGCGAGCAATATTAATGTTAGAAGCTAGTAAAGTAAAACAGTTAGTATTTACATTTTTATTTCATTTCATCTTTTTTAAAATTATTAGAAATATTTGTAATTTAATTTCTTTTTAAAATAATAGATATCCTTTTGATGTAAAACAAAGTATTGTTGTACCAGATTGGCAACTTTATATTGGTGATACTGCCAAACAAATATTAAGCCAGCAAACTCCTGGAAAATTGCTTGAAGTTCGGTCTATGCTTTATGAATTGATTGTTCATGGCATTCCAACAAATGTGATTTTTAAAGTAAGTAAAATTAAACTATACAATTATTAATTCAGATATATTTTTAATGAACGTGCAATTTTCAGTTTTTACTTAAAGAATTAGTGAAAAACTGTGACATTTCTTTAAAACATGATATTGTTGAAATTGCATCGTTTTATGAACATAGTTTATTAAAAGGAAATAAAACCATGTTTCATTTAGAGGCATTTGTTGCCAAATTTATGTTGCTTTATTCAAAGTTCATGGAAGAGTCATTAAATGGTATATTTTAATTTGTATTTTGTGTGTATACTTTGATTTCTGTTTACCTTAAATTAATTGTAAAATCAACATTGTATACTTAATCACTATTTTATTTTTATAATACAAAGATTGAACATTTTTTTTATTATTATTACTCTCTTTTTTGTTGGCCTCTTAACTTTCTGAGAATTTTAGCAGTTAGCAGTAAATCATTACCTATATCATATTCCATTTTTCCATAGCCTGAACTATTTCACTGCAATACTTCATACTTTCCATCCTTTACTTCTGGGATATCATGTCAAACTATTGCTTAACTGATTGATATTAAATAGCTAATTAATTGCCATGTAAATTATTAACTATTTACTTTTGTTATACTCTACTTTTTAATCCATTTATTAAAAAAATATATATTTATTCAAACTACTAGTAAAATATAAATATTGGAAATAAAGTAATGTAAAATAATACTTAAAGTACACAAATATCTTATTAGCAGTTTAAGAATAAAGAGTATGATACATATTTGGTAGATTTTGGAATCAGTTTTGTATAATAAAAAAGAATACATCATTGCACTCAAAAAAAATCTGAGCAGATTGCTATATTAAAAATTGATATGATTGTGTCAAAAACGATAATTGGCTTATATTTTTAGTAATTCTGTTAAAAATATACTTCAAACAGTTTTCACTATTTATTATTAATAATAATATTATAATTATAAAATTAATTTAGAAAATATGATTCTTAATTCACGTAATAGCCAGTAAGATGTATACTGCATGTTTGTTGACAAGAAAACATAACACTTGATCCAGAATCTAATTGTACATCTATATTTGATTGATATTTATTACCCTCATGCAAGTGACATATTATTACCTCTTGATCGTTTGTGGATGATTTTATTTTCAGAGTGAATTTAAATCTGTTGTTTAGCACAAATTGAGGTGTCTCATATTCAAATGTCCAGTCCATTGGTCGTCTAATAAATGCTCCATAATCAATGTCTATAACAGCCATGGTTAGGCGTAATGTCTTTTTCACTGTTATAGTTTTATTTATACCACATTTTGAACATAAAGTTTCTGTATGTTGTCGAAACATATTCACACATGAATTCACATCATTTGGTGTCAATACTAATGAAAAAAAAGTCATACTGATTTATACTTTGGTGCAATTTGCTTACTAAACGTGTGTCACTGAAAAAGTATTAAATAAACTGTCATTAACAATTCTGGTTATATTTATAACATATAAACATATGATAAAATATTTAAATCTAATCTAAAATAGCCTATTTTAAGGTCAAACCTATTAACTATTATACTGTTACATTAAACAAGATAAAAAAAATGGCCTATGTAAATTCACATAATGATAATTTCATTAGTTTGTGGTTTAAAAAAAAAAATAGATTAATAAAATCAAAGAACTAATTTTTTTCTGTGCTTTTATTTAATATTAAAAAAATACTTTTAATACACCAATAAAGTACTAAATTATCAAATAATTATATAAATACTCTGATTTTGAATTGTTTATATAAAAGAGATTTGATACCAAACAGTTTTCATAGGAACACTTGTATTTTATTCATTGTTAACAACAGCTGGTAATGCAATAAAATGAACTTTTTCAAAAAAATGTAAATTTTAAAAATTTAAACCTCTCAAATGTACTAACTAGTTCCAATTTACTACCAGAAACCATGCATCCTTAAAATTAAAAATCGGAGAATTTTTCGAATGCTTTCCGCGTAAACAAAAAAAACACTATAAAGTCAATAAATTAATTGTTCTGATCTAAACTAAAATGATCATTTAAATTCATAATAAGATTTACTACCTCACTACATTAAGTATACTATATAAATTATAGATATACAATAATACAAGTTATTTTAATGTTGATTTTAAAATAGTGATAAATTGAAAAAAAATTAGTGGGATGATTAACTTTAAGATGACTTATGTAGTAGATACCTTATGTAGGTATATACTGTGCCACACCTGCACTAAACCATTTTTAATTCATAATATTTCAATAACCTACAAAATTAAAAAAATTAATCTTCAAGGGAGATGATAATTTAATAATCTCAATTTCTCATCAGAATAAAACATTTTGAAATTTTAAAATTTTAATTCATTTCTTATCTCTTGTTTTTCAATGTTATATACTCAAGCTGACACATTTTAATAAATGTTCCAAATACATACTCATGTTCTGATTCACATGTTTTAAAACAATTATTTGTATATTTTTTTTATTAGCAGTTTTTTAGTGTTTTTAGTGGGATATCATTAGTTTTTTTAAAAATAAATTCTATTATATTATACATTTTTATTAGTTTTGTTACTGTAATTAAAATATATTTTCTACCACAAAGGCCACACTCAAAATTTGTAGATGCAGTGTTAAATTTTCCCCATTTATTTTAATATTTTGTGATGGGTAAAAAATACATTTATGATTTATATGGCGAGCCTGGCTATGTACATGTGAGTATATTCTTATTCTATGGTGTGTAAAGTGTATCTATCGGTGGAGGAATGCAATAATAGAAGTACCACTGTACAACACACGGCAACAATTTTATAAAATGAAAACTAAAATGTGTTGTATTTTTTGCTTATATTGAAACACTATTCAACTAAGCTCATAGCTTATGCCAATTTCGATATCTTATTCTAATGATATAGATCATTCATAAGATCTGTAGGCTTAAATAAAGGACAGAAAAATATTTACATTGTTTAAATAGAAATGTTTGATTTACAGCATATATACACAGTTGTATGTTGCTATACTTCTTTTTTCTTTACTTAAGTTTTGTGATGTAGTATCGTGCGAGCAGCCGTACCTAACGCACGCGTTTTCCGTCGCTTCGTTAAGACACTGCTGCAACTTTGATTATCTAATTAATTAAAATCATTAATTGCCTAATAGCTGTAGTGTTATCGCGCACGCCGCGCTGCGGAGCGCGACCTTTATCCACGAGATAAATATGCCACAATCCTCGAACCAAGCTAAATCAAACGGTAATGATAAAAATACTAATACTATTATTAAAAAAAAAACTATTATACAGGAAGCTCGCCTAAACAAAATAAAAAATTCAACAAAAATTTCTGACTTAAACCCTCCATCTCTTCAAACAAATTCAAATAGTTCAATTAATGATGACTGGAAACAACAGGCCGGAAAAAGAAACCACTCAAGCTTCTCAGAGCCTAACTCACCAATTAACATACAACAAAAAACAACCAAAAATAAAAAAACTATTCACATCAAGGAATCGGTTTGAAGTCTTATCGCAAACCGAATCAATTGAAGTCGACACAACCGCATTTAACCCAACTTCCAATATAAACGACTCTGAATCAAACCCCCAACAGGAAAAAACTACCCATCTACCTCCATCTATAATGGTCAAAGGAGTTTTAGATTTTGTAAGTTTACGTGCAGAACTTATAGACCTCGTTGGATCTGAAAACTTCACTTTTAAGTCAAGTATTAACAATCTCAAAATCCAAACAAAAAACCCAGAAACCTACAGAGTAATTATTCATTTCCTCCATGAGGAAGAAGCAGACTTTCACACCTTTCAAATGCAAGAACACAAAGCCTTCCGTATAGTAATAAGAAACCTCCATCCAACAACCAACACGGCAGAAATAAGAACAGCCCTGGAAGAAATCGGTTATCAAGTACGCCAAATCACAAATGTCTTACACAAACACACAAAAATAAAACTACCTATTTTTTTCGTCGATCTTGAACCTTCTGAATTAAACAAAGACATCTTCCATGTAAACCACTTACTTCATACCAAAATAAAAATTGAAGAACCATATAAGAGAAGTGACTTAGTGCAGTGTCTTAATTGTCAGGAATATGCTCATACAAAAACTTATTGTGCACATACGCCAAGATGCGTTCGATGTGCCGAACATCACCCCACCTCAACTTGCCAAAAGCCTCGCAATCTTCCTGCCAAATGTGCTCTTTGCCAAGGTGAACACCCTGTCAACTACAAGGGATGTCAAATTCATAAAGAACTTCAAAAACTACGCAATCCCAACTCAAGAAGCAAGCAACCAACCTCAATCAACAACCAATTCAATCCAAAAACCACAGCAAAAGCTCCTTCGCGGAATCCAACCCCTCATCTTCCCACAATAGAACATATGCAAATGTTACCTCAAACCAAGAACCACCAAAATCTGACAGCAACCAGCCAAACCCAGGTATTTTACTATCTAAATTTATCAGTGACTTCCAAGCTTTCATAAATCCACTCCTTTCTCTTCTTACAACAGTTCTAGTCAAACTTGCAGCACAAAATGACAAATAAAACCCCAACCTCTAAATCTTTACTAGTTTTCCTTTGGAATGCCAATGGCATTCATAATCATACAGCCGACCTTTCACTCACTCTACACGACAAACGCATTGACATAGCACTCATATCCGAAACACACCTTACTAACCGAACAAAAATACATATTCCTGACTAAACAATACTCAGATCAAACCACCCAGATGGCACCGCCCACGGAGGGGTGGCAATAATAATCAGATTCACAATTCTCTTTCACAACGTCTCTAAACTAAGTGAACCTCATATACAATCTTTCACCATACAAATTATATTAGACCATTCCCCTATCTAATCCCCTAATCAATATCATTCCCAATTAAAAAATCCAACGGCAGTCTCGCAATAAATGACAAAGAAAAAGCAGAAACACACAGACAACATCTTTCCGAAGTCTTTACCCCCAATTATTTCACCATTCCCTCTATAGAAAACAAAATATATGATTTTCTAGACAGCCCGCTCCCAATGACTCTTCCACCCAAACCTTTCACCCCAAACGGGATAAAATACTTTATACAAAAATTCCCGTTAGGAAAATTACCCGGACATGATTTGATAACAGCCGAAATAGCCCGCAAACTACCAGATAAAGTTATAATACACCTTACTCATATCTTCAACGCCATCCTCCGAATCTCTCACTTCCCAATCCAATGGAAACTTGCCACAATTATTCTTTTCCCTAAACCAAACAAACCAATAGATAACCCTTCTTCATACAGACCTATAAGCTTGTTACCCTTCTTCTCAAAACTTTTTGAAAAACTAATACTGACCAGAATCTACCTAATCATCAAGGAAAAGAATCTAATTCCTGACACACAATTTGGGTTTAGAGAACATCACTCAACTATCCACCAAATACACCGTCTGGTTGATACTATTGCTTGTTCCCTAGAAAAGAAACTATACACTTCAGCTGTATTTCTGGACATCTTACAAGCCTTCGACAAAGTCTGGCACCCTGGTCTTCTTTTCAAATTAAAATCCTTCCTACCCCCGTCATATTATCTATTCTTTAAATCATACTTAAGTGAGCGACACTTCATTGTGAGATCAGGAACAGATCACTCCAGTATCTCTCCAATCTTAGCCGGCGTTCCTCAAGGCGCAGTAGCATCTCCAACACTATTTAACTTATACTCGGCAGATCAGCCCACCAATCCGAATACTCAAATTGCCGAATATGCCGATGACAAAGTTATATTCTCCTATCACACCGACCCGGGCTTAGTCTCAACCTCTCTCCAAAACCACCTAAATGACCTATCATACTGGTATTCTCACTG
>JACXSJ010004773.1:0-11106 GCA_014851325.1 Pentalonia nigronervosa | reverse complement strand
TTAAAATAATTAAAAACATTCTTAATTTCATTTTGTTCAAATCTGCTCGCATGAAGATACTTGGACTTAGATCACAAAAAAATCCATAGCTCTATATAAATATGCTTGCTTACAAATATAACTTTTGTGGTCGAATTCGTTAATTTTTTTAGCAAGATGTGGAATCATATAAAAGCAATAAATAACTAATAATATAGCTGTTTTAAATTAAATTTAAAGGTTATATTATCATCTTTAAATTATATACAATTTATATTTATACTATATTCTTTGTACTTATATAACAATACTTACACTAATGAGTCTAGTTCTTCTTTGGTTTTAACTAAAAACCTTTTATCTTCCGTGAAATAAAGCTTGATTAAGTTTTCAATGTAGGCTCTACAAATTGGACATGTGGTTGACCTTTAGACATAAAATAACATAAACAATTAAATTTTTTTTAAACAATAAGTTTATTAAGTAATACTAAAATATGATTCACCTTTGCAGCCATTTCACGATACAATTGTAGTGGAATTATGTCCACACTGCGTAGAGTACGTTGTTTCTCCTATGAGTTCATTGCAAATCGTGCAAGTGAACATTTTAACTAGAAAAAAAAATAAACTAATTTTAATTTAATTATGTCTATTTCAAAATAGGTATATAATTTAAATGATTAATTAAATAATAAAATCAATAAATAATTAAAACTATTCAATGACATATGATTGACGGTTTAAGTATTAGTTATTGTAATTAAATAAATTTTGTTTTCGTTTATCTCTAAGAAACACTGAAGAATAAAGTTAATAAGTAAGTAATATACATTTTTCATTTAAACTTTACATATAATTCAAAATCAGAAGCAGGAGTTACATATATTTTCCTAATGGACTGTAATTAGACCTCAATATTATTAATAATTCAGACTTAGTTAAAAATATTATAATTGATGTAAGATCAAAAGAAATGGAACGAGATTTTAAATAAAATTAAATCAAATTTTGATGTACATAGCAATGACATTTTTTATTCGATTTGCAACTACATTATTTTTGTCAGTCTTTACAAACTTATAAATTTTGATATACTACCTACATTGGATAGGATAAAAACTTAATCATAACACAGTTCGGATAATAAAAATATTATTGTTCTTCCTAAGAAAGTACCAGATTTTAAAGAAATCATTAAATAAAATAACAATAGTTATGACAATGACATGTATGACGAATTTTAGGTAATTTTTGGGATTTATAATACTTTAAAATTTATATTCATTCAGTTTAAAAATCATAAATATCTTGTTATCATAATATCACCAAAAGTTTTCATGGGACCAATCAGTGGGTTATGACTTATAGTTTGAGAAACACTGTTCAAGGGAATACTTGAGTACTTTAAATTATAGCAGATTTCCTATATAAACCCTTATATATATTTATAAATTTTTGATAAAAACTCATAGAAGAATATATTATTTAAAGATATTGTTAAATTTTATTAGTGAATGATGAATTTTAGTTAATCTAATTTGTTTTTCTTTAATAGATGACTTAAAAAATTTTATTCATTTTTACTTAAAACATTCATCATGATGAATCACTAATGACACGTAACAGTAAAATAATTTTTTTTAGTTCACATTACATTTAGTCAAGAACTGAACTACATCACATTCAAATTCACTATTCCCACTTAAGATACTTTAGATAATCTTTAATTGTGCTACTACCAATCGACTAAACAATGGACGCCTGACAGCTGTAACTATAGTTCTAAGACTACTACATGTCAGTTGGCAATTTTATACCTAAAGTAAAATTTTTTTAATGGTATTGCCGGTTTCCCTGAATTAATGAGTTCATATTATTTAATAATAATGAATCAATATTTTTTTTTTAATTTTTATAAAACAATAGAATTTCAGTAACACATCATCTATTGATTATAGAAAAACCTTCAGCTTCGACGTACTTAATAGAAAACGAAAAGGTACAAAAATTTTTCCTCAAGTGAGAATGAATTGCTTTTGAAGTTTGCACTTTAAAAAAAATGAGGTTTGGAGAAAATAAAGAGTCAAATGCTGTGTATTGGAACGACTAAAACAAAGCATGGGTCAGTATTGCCAAATATAATGCTGTAACACTTTGGCTATTAAATTGTTATAAATAGCTCAAAAATAATGAAAATATTTTGAAAATTTTAAGTACTTATGGTTAGGTTAAGTTGAGTTACACAAAAAAACTAAATCGATTTTGTTGAAAATAGATTTTACATTAAGTAAAAATTCCAGTTTTTCAAAAAATAAAATTTTTTCTTTTTATTCAAAATGTATTAATTATAGAAATATTCTACTGTTACATAAATTATCATTTTTTATACTCAGTGAACTTTTAAAAATATTTAGACTCAATTTAGGCTATTTATAGGCATTTAAAATTCTCAAAACTGTTTGGATATTTTTTTAAGTGTTGATTAACGATTAAACACTAAGTCAAAAAGCCATAATAAATGTGATACAAGATCCATATAAATACTTTTTTGGCAATTCAAAAATATTTAAAATACATACGTACAATTGACGATTTTTTTAAATGTGTAAAGTTCAAATAATGACTAAATTCGTCAAAATCACAAAAATTTGCAAATTATTTTTTGGTCGAAAATGTATAAAAATTTTCAATTCTTACAACTAAAGCTTGCTAATTTAACACAAGCTTTTTTATAAGTAGAAAATCTAAAAAAATATATAAAAACAATTTCCTATAAATATTTGAACTTGTTTTAATGTTTAAATCTCGGCGAAATTAGATAAATTATATGCTATCTTAGTTATTTTGTTGTAATTCAAAAAAAATATTCATTAGAACTTGAATATCTTATGTAAATTATTATTTTTATAATACTGACATTTTCAAAAAATTTGGATTAATTATTTTCAAATACATGGCCAAATAGATAGTTTGTCTTAAGTGTTGCTTTCTTATTTACACTCCTAAACAGACAAATTTAGAAATTATTGAATATAATGATGTTTTTTGGAATATAACAAAGAAAAAATATTTTAATGGTTGATATTTTTAAATTGATTGAAGAATGTTTATGTGGGATATTATCAAATACATTAATTATCATAAATTATTATACATAACATAAAAAAACTAAAAACACTAAAATAAACTTAATCTTATAAATTGGTTTTTTGTTTTAATTTTCATTATTTATTAAAGTATACAGAAAATGCAGTTTTAACTTTGCAAAAAAATTTTTATCAACAATAATAAAAAAAATTGCCTGTCTATAAATAGCTCAAAAAGAGTCAAAATATATTAAAAAGTTTATTATGTATAAAACATTCTTATATAAACATTCAGTATACATTTCATGTATTTACTGTTATTATTTCTTTTGTTATATCAAAACTCAAAATTAATTTTATCAAAAATTTGCTTTGCGAAAAAATTCCCGTTTTTTCTTAATTTTTTTTTTTTATTTTTCCCAACATGTTTAAAATCTATTGACATTTTATTTACTTTTGACACCTTCAAAGTATCAACTAAATTTACTTTCCTATCAGAAAATATACTGATGAAGAAAATCGAGCACTTTTACTGCCTTAAAACATGATGAGATACAAAAAAAAACACACAACAAACTTTATGGTTTATAGTATTGAATGGTTTGGTTAAATCTGTATAAACAACATCAATTTGAGACCAATTTTTAAGACTTAAACACAAAATTGGAAAAAACTAAGTTGCGTGTAGTTGTTGATGTATCCGATCGAAAACCGTGTTGCTCTTCAATAAGAATATTATTCACTGATGATTTAATACTATTTAAAATTAAAGATTCAAACAGTTTGGATAAGTGAGATTGAATGGAGATAGGTCTATAATTAGTTATATTAGATTTATTACCTGATTTATGGATGGGCATGATAAAACTGAATTTTAAAATTGAAAGAAAATTACCCTCATCTAGAGAACGTCTGAAAAGCAAAAATAGTGAATAAGTTATAATAGAAAGCAATTGATAAAAAAAAACACCGGAAAGACCATCAGGACCTACAGTTTTAACATCAAGCAAAGTAGAAAGACCTTGAAAAACGTCCATCAATAGTGAAGTATACATTATTCAGTAGGTCAAAAGATTGAATCATTAAATCACTCAAATCATTGTTAATGACATCACATAAGTAGTTAGATTTAAAGAATGAGGCGAACATGTCAGCTACTACATCTTGTTCATTAGAACTGAAAACACTATTAAGCGTAAGTTTTTTCGGGATATCAGAATTATAGCGTTGTTTCTTTATAAATTTACAAAAATTGATAAGATTTATATAGATTGATAGTTCAGTTCGATCAACATAACCAAGATATAATTTTTTGGGTTTGTGCTAATGACGTGCCTTGAAAAATGAAAAGTATTTGTAATCGTATGTGTTAAAAGTGGATTTAAATTTTGCATGAGCCTTTTTCTTCAAAAATAAAATTTCTTTTAAATCCCCCGTGAACCAAACAGAATAGATTGACTGTTTAAAGTAGCGTATTGGTACAAAACGTAAGACAGATTGGGGAAAAGCATCATACAAGGTATTATAAGCTGAAACAAGACTGAAAACTGATAAAATAGACGGCCAATCAAATTTAGAAATAAAATAATAAATGTTAGAATACTCAGTTTTATTAAAGTTGAACAAGTTGTGTAAACTATTGAAACAGAGAACTTGCATAATATTATGAAAATTGATAAATAGAGGAGGGTGGTATAAAAATTAGAGGCAAAGAACTCTGGACTGCATGGAGCATGATAATAGGAGGCCGAGAAGGTTAAACCAGAGTAAACCAGAGTCATCATTAATCCATAAAACCTCAGGTAAGTTGTAATCACCACAAAATATGTACAAATAATAGGGTAAAGATTAAAAACATGTTCAACAGAATTTATATGAGTTTGGTAGACAGTGAGGAGGGATATATACACAACTAGGTAAAAAGTTAATTTTGTCAATGGAAAACAAACAAAAATTTGTTCGACATTTTTTTCAGAAATGGTAATAAGAAAAGATAAAATATCCTTTCGAACATCAATGAGGACATTCCAACTGAGAGTACAAATGCTACTAAGAGAAGATCTATCACATCTAAAAATATTATAGTTATATAAGCCAATATATCATATTATATTCCTATAGTTTAAAATGTAGTATAAACAGTGGTTCTTCGAGATTCGTAACAAATTAAAAACAATTGTTATTATTAAAAAATGGGTCGTGGAGTTTGATGTCAATAATTATTAATTAAATTATGGTAATTGCTAGACACACAGTTTATAAGACTATGAGAGTATATGAAACACAGTTTCATTGAACCTTTGGTTCAGAATTTCAGATAGTTTGGAGTTAAAATTTATTATAAGGTACCTACTTATTGCCATTGGGTATTGGGTTTATGAATAAAATACTTAATTTTAAATTTATATTTTTTAGTAAAGTTAGTTACGCCAATACAATATTCTATAATAGTATAATATTATTGACTAACCATCATCAATTCATATCATTTATGTGGCGTTTATTATCAAATAAATTAATTAAAAGCTAAAAGGACTAATATTTAGCTCTATATTTTTAAATTTAATATATACAATGTCACTTCCAAGTTCATTTATAAATAATTTAAAAGAAAAGAAATTAAACTATGTTAAGATTTGTGGCAATTTAATAACAATTGTTGATATTAAACTATGGGTCGGGGAGTTTTGTCTATTAACTAAAACTCAATAGATTGCAAGAAGTTCTAATTGCACTGGAACAAAAATATTGTGTTCATAAGTAAAGTTAAGTTACGAGTTTTTACTTACTAGTAGGTACATACTTATTTCCATTAAGTATTGTTTTTACTATATTTAGAATATTTTATATTTATTGCAGACATGATCAACGACGTTTTAAAATTAAGCATTTCTTAAATATTATTTATTGGTTACTCACCTAAAACGTTTAAATTTGAAGCTAACAAAGTATTTAAAGGACAGAACGGATAGACAATAGCGTTTTCTTGAGCTTAAAACTTAAAACGTTAAGATTTTTATTACAATGGTTGTTTAAAAGATAAAAAGCGCATCATAACAATGAACCATGAACTACGATAATATTATCTTGATTCATGATCATAACCAATCAGAGAACTAATACTTTATAAGTTTAAATTTTAATTACTTTTTATTTAAAAAAAACAGATTCATTTTGAAAACGAAAATTGATAACAATGAATTTGATAACGTGAAATTAAGTAATCGGTGTTTAACCGACCTTGGTCGGCCGTTTATCTTGACCACTATTTAATCAGTGATTAAATCACTATTTTTTCAGTGATTAAATAGTTAACCAGCACTGTACAATGACCCACCAGCCTTAATCATAGATTAAATCTTAATCATTGTTTAACCGACAACGGTACAACTGACCCTAAACATGTACCGAAACGCCAGATGTCCGGATTCTCGAATGATAATGATGATATGCAGTCGGTTCGGTCGCGGAGATACTGTTTATTTTGTGTTCTCCGGCGGAAACATCAAACAATGTCGAAAATTCGAAACGCATTTTGACGAAATATTGTAAATAATAATGTAAAATATGTAAATATTGTAGAATGCAGATTCGATAGAACCAATAATTTACTCGATCACTGTACACCTGATTATGATCCTACCTACACGGCTGTGCATTTAATATAATATTATAGACGTGTTGTTTGGTCTTTTTGCACTTCGAGTATAAGTATTCACTCTCGCACATGCCGACCGATAATCACACGACATATATACATAATAAAATAATATAAACGTTGAGTTTGTTTATGCGCACGCCCTCTTCGTACATAAGGCCATATTGATTGTCCATTTCTTATCGAGCGTTTACAGTTTAAAGTGCCAATGGGCTATATCGCAATGATATATGTGATGAATGCGCGCACTAAAGAATTGTTAAAATCCAAAAATTAATACAGCACGTTTCCCCTCGTGGTTTCTCCCCAACCACATTCTTCAGACGTCCTTCTCCTCAAACGGGACAATTTCACCCCGGACAAAAAATTAAGCAATATACATTGCAAATCAATAAAATATGTATAGGTGGTTAAATTAAATATAAATATAATATGAATTCAAACGTCATTGTGTGTATAAAATATACTAACATACTTTAAAAATTTCATGAACGATAAATCAATCATTTTAGTCACCCATGAAAAATATTAGATTCTGAGCGGTGCGAGAAATGTATTGATTTTACAATGATGTGTGTTTTTTTGTCTGTCATGACGTTTAAGGACATTAAAAGTGCTCCGATTTTCTTCATCAGTCTCTCTTCCAGTAGGAAAGCCGATCTAATATTCTAGTTGGTACTTTAGGGGGCAAAAGTAAAAAAGTTCCCCATAGTTTTCAAACATGTCAGGAAAAACAATACAAAAATTAAGGAAAAACTGTAATTTTTACGCAACGCTAACTTTTGATAAAATCGATTTTGTTTTTTAATGTAATACTAAATATAATCACAATAGGTATATGCAATTTTCACAAAATGTTTATTAAAACAATTTCCATACACAATAAAATTTTCAATATATTTTGACTCTTTTTAAACTTTTATAGGCATAATACATTTTCGGGGTTTTTTTATTTTTATTTTTTAATATTATCAATAAAAATATTCTAAATTGGTCAAAATACTTGAAAATGTAGTACAACGTCCTTCATAACTTGTTGTAAGTGAAAATTAAAAAAAAAATTGAGCGTAAGTCTCTAATAGTTTTTTATAAGCATTTAAAGTTAAAATTTCAACCAAACACGTAAAAATCGCGAAAATTTGCAGTTTTTTTAATTAGAAAATTCATAAAAAATTTTCTATTTAAACCTCAAATTTTAAAATTCAACACAAGATTCTCTATAAGTTTTTCTACCTTTCTAAAAAAGAAAAAGTTTTTCGAAAACTCGAAAACCCCAACTATAGTTTATATGTTTATGGTGTCCACGACAAAATATATTTTATCATGATGGTACCCACGGCCAACGCGTTAGTCGGTGTACGCCAAGGAGCATGTATAAATAAAAATCACAGCTTTCGTATAGTACTAGACACAATACGTGCTATATAATCTATACATATTGTGATAATCATTGAACTATATAATAATAACGTTAATATATAGTTCAATGGTGGTAATACGATGCGTATCGTTACGTACGTCATGTTTACTATGTATACAACGCGAATTTTTCCTAATTATTTTTTATTGTATTCGTTTTTTCTCTTTTATTGTATGCGCGCTTTTAGCGACTTACGACAAGCGCCCGACTTTCCCCTCCCAGCTAGTGATGATAAAAAATAGCAGTAGCAGCTATAATAGTACTGCTATTTTACAATAGCAGTCGCAGACTGCTATTCAGTGTGAATAATAGCAGTGATTGCTAAATTTCGTAATTTATGTTTTTCAACAGTCTACACTGTATTATAACTGCTACACTGCTATTATAATATAATAATTAATTATATTATGTGTTATAATATTATTATAACACATAATATAATGGAAAATATTAAATAGCAGTAGCTAAAGAGTGGCATCCTGACGGCAGGCTTGGTGTTATCTGTTATGCATAATAATTGATAATACGCATTTCGGCATTAGCTGCTATTAAACGTCTTGCTATTTGCTATAAACATTAGCTGCTAATAACTAATAATTAATGATAAGCATTATGCTATCAACTGTTTTTACAAAATAGCAATAGCTGCTACTTTTTACTGCTATTTTAAAATAGCAATAACATTAGCAGATGTTAAAAAAAAAAAAATAGCAGCTTACCATAACTACTCCCAGCACCGCCGGCTCATCAGGTGTTCCGACTTGGGCACGACGTCGTCGCCACCGGACTCGTTCGGTCGGTCTCCAAACTCTTTCGTCCCGTCTTTGCGCCGAGTCAATTGCGACGCGTGTTGTCCCGCTCGACAATGTCTGTACGCGTTAAGTCCGCCATCGTTTTTATATGTTAAGCAAAATTCGTATTTGTCTACCCCCAAACGAGTTGTCTATATTATTTCGTAGAGCTAGCCTATTGCTGCTACCTCCTGATTAGGAATCGGACAATGCACATTTGTGTAAGTCGTGGTCGTCTCAGAGCGGTCCATCTGTTATATCCACGCCCGACTTGCCAAAGTACATATTATTATAATACGAATACGATATAAAATAATTCACTTTGCAAAACTGTAAAGATGATGGTTAAATAGTAAATAGCGTTAAGGCTCGGTGTCATCCCAACACGATGTAGTGAAAATATATCAGCTTCTCTGCATCGTGCACCACAATAATTTTACGTCATTTTATCCCGCGTCACCGTCAAATTGTTAGATTATCATTGTTATTGTATACTGTCAACTGCGGTTTGTTTAGGTATTTCAGTATAATTTCTACGAATATTAACTGAAATAGACAACCTTATAGGTTACGACATACTTGAACATACTATGTAAAACTAAAAGCTTTATCTAACCTAACTGATCATAGTTTTTTATAATAAAAATGAATGATTTGAATGTACTTTAATATGTATTAGTAATAATGTAGTAACCGAAATAATAACATATTTGAAAAAAAATTACATTTTACATAAAATTACGACTATCAATATTATAATATACAAAATGGAATTGTTAAGACAACAGCTTGTTGAAAATGAGCAGCGTATAATATTAGGAATGGTTAATAGAAAATTACAACTTAATTTAAAAAAAAAAATACATAAAAAAAATGAAATATGAAAAGTTCTTAGTTAAAATGTCATTATCAGATATAGAAAAAATAAAAAACCTTAAAAATGAAATAAGAAATTTAAAAAAAAAAATGACAAGAGATCATTTACTGTAATAATATGTGTGAATATATTGTAATACATGCAACTTAAATATTTACCAAAAGTTACAGAATTTTGATGAGCTATTAAGAGAATTAAGAAAACTAAATTTCAATAAAACGCCTGCATGTGGCCTTGGTTAATTTTTTTCTAAATTAATTATTATTTCATTTTTTTCTACAACCAAATAAGCTTGTTATAACTGGGTTTTTTATATTTTATGTATTTATTGTATTATATTTTACTTTATATAAATGTTTGAAAAAAATCAAGTTTACTAACACTTGGTAAAAAATTAATTATTGATAAATGTTGTTTCTTTTTGTAAATTACAGTAAATTTTTATTATGTCGAATGTTGATATCTCAAATTTTTTGTTATCTCAAACTTAATTGATATTTCCTTGAAATAATTACTATTACATGAAAAATCGATACCTCAAATTTTTTTTTGTTAATCTTAAGCTTTGACATAACGAGAGTTTACAGTATATACATGCACAGTATGTCTGAAAAATTCCCGAACCAAAGTTAGTAAAAACACATATTTAAAAATTAACGAATTTATTTACATCAACTCTCTACATATAGTTCTTGTCTAGATGTACACTCGTTACATCGTCAGCAAAGCTGTTCAAACGCTCTGGCGAACTCATTTTGCGGAATTACCTTTAACTGCTTTGTACAAGCTCTTTAAATTGCAGGAATGTCGTCAAAAAAGTGACCTTTCATCTTTAACTTGAGTTTTGGAAATAAAAATAATCTGCAGGAGCCAAATCTGGTGAATAGGGTGTATAAGAGAGGACGATGATTTTATTTTCAGCGTAAAAACGTGTTAAAAGTGTCGCTGTGTGAGCTGGAGCATTATAATGCAAAAGAGTCCAACTGGCGGCATTCGGGTCGGCTTCGACGAATACGATGCATGAAACGCTTCATCACTTCTAAATAAAATTTAGCATTCACCGTCTGTCCATTTGGAACAAATTCACCGTGAATCAGGCCTTTTGAATCGAAAAATTCAATTAACATTGTTTTGATTTTTGCTGCCTCACTTTCGTTGGTCTTTGGGTTCCCGGACTTAACCACGCTGAAGATTGACGTTTGGTTTGAGGGTCATACATAAAACACCAACTTTCATCACCCGTTAAGGTACGGTTTCCCTTGCGCGAACGCGAACGCGAACCGCGATCTAAAG
>JACXSJ010004772.1:0-11111 GCA_014851325.1 Pentalonia nigronervosa | reverse complement strand
CACACACACACACACACACACACACACACACACACACACACACACACACACACACACACACACACACACACACACACACACACACACATATATATATATATATATAACTTATAAATTTACGTATAAATAGAATATATTTCGAAATTTTTAAATCGTTTTAACATAATCGTCATATATCAAGAAAAGTAATTCTACAATAATTTTGTTAAAAAATGAACATCACTAAATTCACATAATATCAGATATAATTTTTTTTGTTAATACTAAACATTTTTAAATTTTGCACTTAGCATTGTAAAGTAAAAAAAAAGTACAATTTTAATGAAGTAACTATTTGATATAACAAGAAATAATGATAACCGACTTAAAATATTTTAATCCGGCCCTTAGATCATATAGAAGTGCGGAGCTATAACATCAACATAGCATGCAAGCATACACAATTGTCAATTAAACATTGTCTGTGCTTACGTTATTATACTATAAGTGGCGTGAAAATGTTATCCGTAATAATAATTACAAAGGGTACATCGAAAGCTGCAGCTTTCCTGCCACTTTTGTTCTTGACAATTTATTATTTCCAACGTAATGCAACAGATACTGGTTCAATGATCATAGACTAACCTGGAGATATAATACTCAGCTACTATGATTTTATTATAGTTAGCACTGGATCGGCAGGTAAAAATAATAATATATATTTACTAGCATTTTAAAAAAAACCCTAATACACGCCGCGTTGGACTTCCGCAATATTTTTATCTCGATATTGTGTAGATAATTTATGCAAAGTGTTAAATATATTTAATTTTAGTTTCAACTAAAAGTCAATTTAATTACTTAGGCGAGGTGCTGGCGAATAGATTGACCGAAAACGAAGATTGGAGTGTCTTACTAATTGAAGCTGGTGAACATGAAGCAGTTTTGTCAGACGTGCCTTTGTTAGTTGCCAATCAGCAACTCTCCGAGTGTGATTGGCAATATAAAACTGAATCTCAGGATACAGCGTGTTTGGGTAAGTAATACATAGATAATATGTACAATAAATAAAATATATAAACGGACATTTGTAGACTATATCGTAAAATCATAAAAAAAAGTGGTCAAATGTATTAGGTAATGTATCACTCTACTATACCTGGGCGACTTGAGTCAATAGTAGACACGTTGTTTCCTAGTCACCAGGAACCAATATGGGTAGTGACGGATCAGACAGAGGAGGTTCCACAGATAATAAAAGAAAAGCTAATCTCCATAGGATCCAACCTACCGACCAACAAGGCCCCCGGGCCAGATGGCATTCCAGACGTCATACTCAAAATTGTAATAAGTAAGAAACCAGCTATTATTCTGGATACATTGAACAAATGTCTTGCCCAGGGATTGTTCCTGAGCCCATGGAAGGTGGCAAAACTGATACTGCTTCGAAAAGGTCAAAAACCACTTGAGGAACCATCGTCTTACAGACCGATATGCCTCTTAAATACAATCGGTAAACTCTACGAAAGAATTATTAAGAGGTTGGAAACACATTTGGAGCAGACTGGAGGCATTTGCAACGAACAATTCAGATTCAGGAAGGGACGATCCACCACAGACGCACTAAACCGCGTGGGGGAGGTGGTTGAAAGTGCAGCAACCGAACCTCTCTACAAAAGAAAACTATGCGCTATGGTTTCTTTAGATGTCGCAAACGCATTTAACTCCGTATCATGGGTGCACATTGAGCAAGCATTGGTGAAAAATAAAGTACCTCCGTACTTGGTTCGTGTGCTTAGAAGCTATCTCAATGACAGATGCCTCCTATATGGTGATTCCAAGAGACGAGTGATCACAAGTGGTGTTCCACAAGGGTCTGTCTTCGGACTTACACTTTGAAACATCATGTACGATGACCTGGTAAGTAAGAAATTGCCTGGAAATATAAGTGGTATATCCAGTTCAGCGATTGTAGCTTTCGCTGATGATGTCACGATATTAGCGACAGGACGTACTACTCTTCTTTTAGAAGAGGCGATGAACCAGTCGCTAGACACGGTATCTGTGTGGATAGCAGATAAGGGACTCGAACTGTCGAGCAGTAAGACTTTAGCCATAATGCTGACCTCGAAGCGTGATTACGTAAAACCAAGGTTCTTCCTGGAAGGAGAACGCATAAAATTCGAGGAGCACATACGGTATCTAGGTTTGGAGCTAAGTAAGATACTTGGTTTCGGCAAACATGTTGAATGTGCAGCGGAAAAGGTGATGAAGACTGTTTCTTCGTTGTCAAGGTTAATGCCGAACGTCGGAGGACCAAAACAAAGGAAACGCCAACTATTTATGTTCGTTGAACAGAGTTAACTATTGTATGCAGCACCGGTATGGGCTTCAGCACTAGTATTCGAAAAAAACGTAAAAACTCAATTGCGACCGCAAAGGAAAATAGCTATCCGAATAGCGTGCGCGTACAGGACGGTGTCAACAAACGCCATAATGGTAGTGGCAGGGATGCTGCTCCTGCATCTAATGGCGGCTGAAAGATGCGCAATACACGCAGCAAAGAAGACGGGTTCAGATCCTCCTAACAAGAACGAGTTGAGAGAAGACGCAACGAACAAATGGCAGAGCGAATGGCGGAATTCTGCTACGGAAGGATGGACTAAGAGGTTAATTCCAGACTTGCGACCATGGGTGTCAAGGTCGTTTGAGGCAGTAAACTACCACATCTCGCAATTCCTGACCGGGCATGGGTGTTTTGGAGAGTACTTATGGAGGTTCAAGAGGCGCGATGTGTCAGTATGCCATGACTGTATGGCTCCAGTGGATGACGCCGAACATGCGTTATTCTTATGTGATCGCTGGTGATTCTCTCCTGAAACGGTGGTAAAGTCAATGCTGGAAAACCAGGAGAAATGGGATGCAGTGTGTGGATTTGTAATCAATGTCCTGAAAACAAGAGAGGAAGAGGAACGGCAACGCCAGCGGGATCCGGCGAACAACGAATTAATTAAATCTAGTAAAGTTATTTTGTTGTGGCCCGAAGGGCAATTTGAGGGGATAGAGCCCCTCTGTAGATTGCAAATAACTTATTGTGAGGACCAATGAGTGGGAGATTGGCACACCACTGTCCATTATGTCATGTAGCCTGTTTTTTCTTTTTTAAATAAACGGCTGTCGGCCACTTGGGGGTAGGATTACCGAGAGGCATAGTTCCCCCCAAGTGGTTATGGATAGCATATATACAAAAAAAAAAAAGGTATCACTCTGCTGTGATGTACGTGTGGGTCACTGTAATGGATGTGTTAAATTTGAATTCAATGATATATCATTGTATACGAGTAACGATTTTAAGCGAAGATTGTAATAAATAAACATCAGATTATCAACAGAATGGCGAAAGAAACAGAAACATAAAGGGAAAATAGATAGAGATGCACTGAAAACATCAACAGCCAAAGTATATCAAGAAAAGTTAATTTCGAAAATACAGAATATGCATGAAAGACCAAATATAAATGAAATATGGAAAGAAATAGAACAAACAATAAAAACCACAGTCGAAGATGTACTGGGGTACATACCAGAAAAAACAAGGAAAATGTGGTTCAATGAAGAATGTAAAAGAGCTTTATATGAAAAAGATAGAGCTCGCATTAAAGTACTACATGATCCCAATAAAGACAACAAAAGATTGTTGGCACTTAAACAAAGAGAGGTAAAAAAGGTGATTAGATCAAGTAAGAGAATATGGGAAAAAAAACGCATACAAAATATAGAAAATAATAGAAATAGCCATTCGAAAATATTTTTTAGAAAAGCAAATGAAGTAAGACATGGATACAAGCCTAGAACAAATGTTATGAGGAAAAGTGATGGAACCCTTCTAACAGGCAACAAAGAGATCGCATGCGAATTCAAAGATATGTTTGCAAAACTTTTGAACCAGCCAATAATTAATATCACTGTAAACGAGCTAACGACAGTAAAACAGCTACTCGAGTCCTCGTCAAAAAATGAATTAGAAACAGGATTAAATATGCTTAAGAATGGTAAAGCACCAGGTGTAGATGAAATAGTATCAGAATGTTTAAAAAATGGTGGACCATGCTTACTAGACCAACTTCTTAAATTAATAAACATAATATGGGAACAAGAGGAAATACCTGAATCGTGGAGAGTATCTGTCTTATGTCCTGTTTTTAAAAAAGGAGATATGGAGTGCAAAAATTATAGGGGGATCTCCTTACTCAACACGACTTATAAGATTCTATCTAACATTCTTCTGATCAGAATCAATCCATATATTAAAGAAATAATAGGAGAATATCAAGCTGGTTTCATGTTAGGGAGATTAACAGTTGATCAAATCCACATCATCAAACAATTAGCTGAGAAGAGTCACGAGTTCAATAAAGACATACACCTTATGTTCGTAGATTACAAAGCAGCATACGATTCGATTAATAGGGAAAAATTATGGAATGTCATGAACAAAATGGGAATACCAGCAAAATTAGTCAGAATGATAAGTGCGTGTGTATATGAGTCCAAAAGTAAAGTAAGTTTTGGAGGAGAGGTATCAGATGAGTTCCTAGTGACAACCGGATTCAGACAGGGAGACGATCTATCGCCAGCTTTGTTTAATATCGCCTTAGAATCAGTTGTACAAAAGGTATAAATCCAAGCCAAAGGAATAAAAATGAACAACAATAACGAACTAACCGTAGTGGCTTACGCTGACGATATAGTCCTCATTGCCGAATCAGAGGACGATCTGAGAAATACAACTAGCATCCTACTACATGAAGGTAAAGAGATTGGTTTGAAGATAAATGAGTCAAAAACAAAGTATATGATACTATCGAGAAGAAATCACAATATTAGCTATTTAAAAGTTGATGATCACAAATTTGAAAGGGTACAGAGCTTCAAATACCTGGGCACAGAGATCAATGAAAGTGCTAATAGCCACGAAGAAGTTAAAAAACGAATTACAGCAGCAAATAGATGCTACTATAGTCTAATGCCACTCTTCAAATCAAGATTACTATCAATAAAGTCAAAAATAACGTTATACAAAGTCATAGTCAAACCGGTTGCCCTGTACGCATGTAGTACATGGGCCACGACAAAATCGGACGAAGGAAAGCTAGGAGTTTTTGAAAGAAAGATATTAAGGAAAATCTTCGGTCCAAAGAGAAATAACGATGGAATCTATGAGGTGAGAATCAACAGGGAATTGGATGATCTATGCAAGGTACCTACAATTGTTGAGTCCCTGAAGAGTACGAGGATAAGTTGGGCAGGACACGTGTGGAGGTCAGAGGGAATGATTGGATCAATAACTAAATGGAAACCCAACACTAAGAGGCCTCGAGGACACCCCAGACAAAGATGGGTGGATAGAGTAAAGGAAGACCTGAAACTCCTGAACGTAAGATACGCAGAAGATTGTGCAAATGATAGAGAAGAATGGAAACAATATGTTGTTGCGGCGATGGGCCTTAAAGGCCTGTAAAAGCCCAAGAAGAAGAAGAAGAATATTCAGATTAGAAATCACAGATATCTAGGTATTTACTCTGAATCGCTGGTCGTTTGAGGCCGCAATATATTAAATATATTTAAAAAAATCTTCAACTATGAAAATGTTGCAATTTCTATTATTTTATAGGAACTTTTAATTATGTTTCGATTATTGTCAATAAATACATATTGGTGGACAATAATAATTCTACACTTACGTTCAGTTTTTGGGATTATGAAACAACAGTAATTAAAGATTATGCTTATCTATAATGGATCAAGCTGAGACTATTTTTATAAATATAGAAATTTATTTCTTGAGATAGACTATATTTATTTTACTAATTAATATATTTAACGCCCACAATAGATTTAACGGAATATTTATGAGAATTTATCGACTAAAAACGATGTGACACTGTTGCTATATACCTTTTTTTTTTTTTGAAATCGGCAATACGCTCGACATCCGGAAGCGCCGTATAGCAATACTTCGGATGCCGAACCCGTCATCGTTTATTGAAAATGTTACAACAAAAATATCGTAAGGCGTCAGAGGGACAATCCCTCTCTGACTAACCTTTCACAATATTATTACAATTTCAATAAAAACAATAAATGCAATAAAAATTGTGCAACAACTAGTTGCGGGCACTTATGGTGCCAGGTCTCACAGCCGCAAGGCGGCCGTCGTCTGGGGCCGGAGCCCGGCGACGGAGAAAACGCAGCCTAACGGCCGCAGCCGCCTTCACCTTTGCCTTCGTCTCGATGAAACAACATCCTGCCGAACTGTCTGCTTCGTTCGGCCTCTTCTTTGGCGGTCATCACAGCCCTCGCGAAGAGGGCCACAGCCTCCCAGTTGGCCGGACTGGCCAACATCCGAGGAACCAGATCGCCCGGGTCCTAACCGCAGTGGTCACCTCTGACAGAGTGAATTCCGCAACGCCCTCGAACCGTGTCTCGACGAGGTCGGTTGGTCCCCCGTCTCTGTCTCCTTGGGGGAAGAGGACGGCGGCGATGTTGCGGACCGCGCGCGGTTCCATTGTCGCCGTCGCCGGGGGGCCACAATGCTTCTTCATGACGACCCTGTAGGGTTTCCCCCACGGGTCCTCATCAACGCTCCTGACCAACTCTGCCCAACACTTCGCCTTCGCTTCGTGAATGCGGTGCTTCAGCTCCTTTCGAGCCTCGCAGTAGCCTCGTTCGACGATCGCCACGAACGCGTCACCGTCGTTGGCGCGCCCGCGTCGCCTGATCCACAGCCGTTTCCGACGTACGCATTCGGAGCGCGCGGCCGCGACAGTGTCATTCCACCAGTAAACTGATGGCTTCCTTCCGGGGTTTGAATTCCAGAGAGGAAGGGCAATGTCACATGCCGCGGTGACACACTCCACTAACCGCTCGGCTGCAGTTTCAGCGTCCTCGGCAACGGCTGGGGCTACCTCGGGCAGAGTCGCGCCAACCCACACCGCTGCGGTCACGGCCGCTGCCAACAAGTCGGCGTCCATCCGGACTGTTATCCAACCCGGACGTCGCCGATCGCTAGCAGTCGCCGTGGGGTCGCTGAGAGTGGGCGAGCGCGTGCGTCTGGTGCGATACGAAAAGCACAAGTGATGGTGGTCACTCATGTTTTCGACGTCCGTACGCACGGTCCACCCCCGAATCCTTCTGGCAACAGATTCTGTGGCAAAGGTAACGTCCACGCAGGACCCCTTCCTCCTCCCAAAGAACATCAGTTCCCTTCCTGAGTTCAAGATGACCAAACCCAAAGTTTCGGCGAACTCGGACAGATTGTCTCCCCGACCGTCCGTGAGGTGGTCCCCCAGGACGCCGACCGCGCGTTGAATGTTGCTATGTACCTGGCGATACATAACATACATAACTTTTATAATTACTAATAAATCAGCCATGACCTCGAGGGTAAGGGGGAACTATGTACGTTTCAATACAAACCAATTTATAAATAATTACTAAACCGTAGACGCTTTGGGAAAATACAAAGTTAGATCGATCATAAAAATATCTAGGAGATTAACATAAGAAATTCTGAGAATAAGACCAGAGAAATCGTGCACTTAAGACAGCCCAGTAATAAATTTAATAGTAGAAAACGCGCTCAGGAAAACGCTAGGGTGTGACCAACCAGCAACGAGCCAATAATACCCGAATCACGAATATCAAATATGATAATAAAAGGCGGCCTCGAACGACCAGCGATTCCGAGAAATTATCTAATTAAATTAGGACTTGTGAATTAAATAATTTGGAAAATATTTTGTGAATATATTAAGAATTTTATTAAAGGCAGTTAAGACCTTATTTTGTGTAATTGGGAATTTTATTAAAAGGCGATTAAGTCCTTATATTTTGAGAATTATTGAGATGTTATGAAAGACTAGAGGTAAGTCCTTATTTTGAAAATGTAATTAGAGACATTGAAGTCTAAGAATATATATTTGAAAATTAAATGTGAATTTTTTTGGGAATATTAAAATAAATAATTGAGTAAATAAATTGTGCGCACAGAAATTTTATAAAGGAGTAATTTAAACAGAGTTATATATGAGAAAATATTGAGATATTAAAAGGGTGAATATTAAATAAATTTAGGGCTAGCCTGGAATAAGTAATAGTAATAAGTAGCCTAGAATAGTACTAGTAATAAGTAGTTAAAATAAATAATAGTAATAAGTATGTCAGAAAAGTAATAAATATTATATATATTAATTATTCTAATAAAGCGGAGGAAAAATAATAATAATATATAAGTAGGATAAAAATGTTGGTTTTGATACCTCAACCACTGGTCCTGCTGGTCAAGCTAGTCCGCCGCCCAATCACGCACGTACGCGACACATATTTATCACCACCAGCGCTATCTGTTATCACATAAATATATATTTTTTATCACCAATTATATATTTAACCATGCATAGCTGGCCGATCCGCTATGTAACCAACATAAAATATATTTTATCTGCTCATGCGTATTTATAATATTGTTTTTCGATTTATATTTTGAATTATACATATTAAAAAAAAAAAATATAATATTCTTCCTTAGAATCGAACTGGAAGTATAGTCCACCTCAAAGAATCGAAGCCATATCCCACTTCGACTCTAATACATTGAAATTATAACATAACCATATAGTCTTATAAATAATATTTTTATAATGAAATCTCAAGGTCCCTACACATATGTACCATTAGGAAATGCAGAACGTACTTAATAAAATACTAACCGAATCTTCTGCCGGACGTATACTTCAACAGTTTGGAAAATATTAACCGATATATATTTTTTGTTAATAACCGATATTATACTAATTGCACGAGTCGCCGGGATGTAGCAGACTCTTAATAGCCTATAACATTCCCTTATTCAATTAACTAATTGCATTCCAGCAAAATTCATTAATATTGAAAGATGTTCCCACCTATTTATGTATCTGACTGAAAGAGACGGTTGTCGTTTAGTGCGTTTAATGCCTTAATCTGGTGTACACATATTTTTCGCTCTCTCCGTCTCTAAATATTTATATTAGATTTTATTTTCAGTGTTCACTATTTTTATATATTGAGTATATACTCGGTATATTTTTCTTTTGCTTTTAGTTTCTTTTCAAACAATTTCATAATGCTTAAATGCGAATAGTGTCCATCGGTTTTCACGGCAAAACGTAATTTGACCGTTCACCAAAAGAAACATGTCGGTGTGCGTTTTCCGTGCACCATTTGTGTTAAAACATTCAACGGTAAGTCCAACCTTAGCAAACACTTGAAAAAAGTTCAAGGTATGTATATTTATTTTTTTCTCTAATATTAATTTATATCTAATATTTTTTTTCCCCTAAGATATCGTTAACGTTTCAGCTCACTTGAGACCTATAGCTGCTGTTCAGTTCAATCAATCAGATGCTCAACTCACTCGACAGAGTAATATTCAATTTACGCCCGCTATTACCTCTACAGCCCAGCAACAGAATATTCAGATTGCTCCTCAGATATTTGTTCCCAATGTCCCAGCCGGCGGCTCGAACATGATATCTGGGGACGATATTTGCATGAGCGCTATGGATGAATACGAAAACCGAGACTTGGCAGATACAGGTTAGTTTTATTTATTAAACTCGAATTAATTAGATTTTTAAAAAGATTCGTATAAATCATAAATTTTATTTTAAACCTATCAAGTCGTCTGTGAAGCAGTCAATGGGGTGTTAGTTGGAGTAATTCCGGCATTACACCAGTTGTCAGACCGTTTGGTAGATTTAATTTTTATTATATATCATTTATTTTAATACTGGATAATATTTTTATATTATTGCGGATATATCATGGGGAAATTGTAGTTTTTCTTCAAATTTATAGATATTAATTAGGGTCTTTTTTTATTTTTAAGATTTTTATACAACTAAACATTAATTCATAAATAACAACTTTAACCGTTCGATATATCATATTAAGTAATTATTTACTATTTTGTTAATTACTATTTTAGTTCGACGAATATATAAAATGAATTAATAATGACAATAACTAATGAACAAAATCGAATAAAAAATTATCAAAACATATTTCATAATATTTATGTGTGTTTTTTTATACTTTTTTTTGGTTTATATCTATAAAATTTAATTCGATATCGTTGGCCAACACTACTATTAACAATATGAAATACCTCTCTGCTGGGTGTGTAATCGACGTCATAGTAAGTACACATTATCTCCCGCCGCACGAATCAATCTATTGCCATAACCACAACGAATGTTTACACATCTAAATTGACGTCTCTGTTACTCCAGTGCTTCGCGCTGACTTGATATGGTTCCACGTTTTTATTTCATAAAAACATGTTTGTTTTAACTAGTCAAGAGAATATAAATCACAAATGATGGATAATGTGTGTTTATAGTAAACACTATACCAGTGTTGTGTGCAGATTGCCTAACAATTGAGTACAGGGTAGTTGTCAGAATAGTAATAACAGGCGCCCGGTACAATAAAAATGCTGCCAAATCAGAAAAAAAATTAATCATCGTATTTTGGTTTTATTTAACTCGACAATATATTAATTTTTCATTAATTAATACGTATAAAGCTAATAAATAAACAAATAACATAAAAATTGTTTATATTCTATTCCAAATAAGTCTGGAAATATGTACGTCGGGAATGAGTCCGGTTTCTCGCAGGTGTGTCACGTGATCTGCCGGCGTCGGGCGCTGTTGTCGACGACGCGGCTGTACAAAACCCGAAGGAATTATCACCATTAAATTTTCATAAATGTTACATTATTAATATTTTATATAATATCTACAGTGGCGTAGATATCGCATAGGCAACAGAGGCATTTGCCTCGGGGCGCAAATTCTTTGGGGGCGCACTAATATGTGATGGAGGTGCTGGTGGTTGTCAATTATTTAGTGACAAATTATAGTTGTGTTATCAGCATAAATTAGCATGTGAAGCACTGAAGTAGTCCTAATAGCTAAGTAGTTAAATTGACTGCGTTTTAAGTTCCAGCTGCATTACTGCAATGATCAGTTGATTAACTGATCATGTTCGTCCATGATGAAGTTATTCTTAAGACCAAACCCAAA
>JACXSJ010004771.1:0-11108 GCA_014851325.1 Pentalonia nigronervosa | reverse complement strand
AAAAAGAGGAATGAAACAGTTTTTAAAATTCATTAATGACGCAGTTACCCTAACAAAGTATCTAAAAGCTAAAAGAAATAATTTAAATACTGAAATAAATTTAAAAATTTTATTTTTTGTAATAATTAATAGTATTTTTATGCAATTGAGTACAAGATTTAATGATACTGATAGATTGTTATTCTTATAATTGGCTGATGTATCAAAATTCAAAGAATATTCTAACCAATTTCCTATTAGTTTTAATAATCTAAAAAAGTCATATTCTAATATTTTCCACAATGAAAAAAAAAATGAAAGTAGAATTAGAAGTTTTATATAGTGATGACAAGTATCAAAATCTAAAACATATTTGTAACTTGATTATAATATTTGAAAAAAATGGTACTAAAGATATTATGCCTGAAGCATATAAACTATTTATATTAATTTTGACTATTCCATCAACAAGTGTTTCCGTTGAAAGAAGCTTTTCTTGCTTAAAAAGGATTAAAACTTATTTAAGAAATAGTACCTTACAACAACATTTGAGCTACCTTTCTACAATATCTATCGAAAAATTATTATATTAGCAACTTAAAGAAAATGAACAATTTTATGATGAAATTATAAATATTTATGCTAGTCAAAAAGACAGAACTATTAATTTAATATATAAAACATAATAAAAACACTATTAACTGTTTATGTATAATGAGCAGGAATATAAATTCCTGCTCATTATACATTTTGTTATTTTATTAATCCTATTTATTATTATATATTATAAAATATTTACTTTTTTCATTATGACATATAATATAAATGTTATTTATATTTAATATATATTTTATTATTAAGTTTATTTTCTATGATTTGTATTTATTTATATGTTACTAGAAACAGTAGAAACTAAGAAAGAATAAAAAGAAACTAGTTAGTTCAAAAATGTTTTTTACCTATTATAATCATTATTATTAATGTTAATTATGAAAAATTAATCCTTTTACATTTTTATTGATAAGGGAGTGTGGGGGCAAAGCCCCCCCCCCCACGGGTTAGGCTATGTTACAACATTTTGCTTCTTTTAAAATTGAATGCCAGAACCGCCATTAGTGTAGATAGCATTTCACTTGCCTTTTTCAATAAGGTTTTGGAGATACTAATCATCAGCTTCAATTCGCATTTCAAGAAAACACCTACATAAAAAAAAAAATCAAAAATACATTATTTAATAATTTAATATTTTATAAATTTAATTATTTTATTCAATTACCTTCATTTTGATCTTTTCCTCTTAAAGTTAAATCATGGGTTCCGCAAAATAGTACATTTTAAATTGTGGACGAAACAATTTTTCAATTTTGTCCTAGTATTTTTTGGTGCTCGGATACCATCATAATATTTATAAGTACTTCTTCCATAAAACTTTTAGCTTTTTCAGTTACTCCTTGGTGCAAATTATTGAAAATATGGTTTATACAGCTCTCATGCGTGTCTTTGTATCATGTAAAAGGTTCGATGATAAATGAATCTAAAACTTCTTGAACTTTTTTAGGTGGAAACAGAACACAATACAAAAAAAAAGCGCCTTTCAATGATTTGGAATATGCAAGCCAAGGAGCTTAACCTGTAACCAACTGTGGTTAAATGTTCTCTTTGATCCAACAGCATCTTCAACAAAATTGTAACTTTCAAGTGGTGTCCAACAACGTTTCAAGATATTCATTTTTTAAGATTTTGTTAAAAAATAAGACCGTTCCATCCATTTACCTAATAAAATAATTATTAAATTTAAGATAACTTTATAAAATATAGTGATAATGAATAAATATTTTTCTATTTACTTATATAATTTTCACAACTATCTTCATTTGTAGGCATTTTAAAAGGCAAGTGCCCCCGCTGCTCCATAACCTATATACCTAATAATATATAATATCAGTAAATCTATATTATAAAGCATTGGTAAAATGAGTAATTGGATAACATATTATCATTGTAGACAGCAATTTTCAAGAAACGATGATTAGAGATATTAGAACCACGTTCGTCGCAAAAGGTGAAACTAGTAGCACCGCAAGTTACTCCATATACCATCGCTGTGAGCATATGCTATAATATTATGTATATAGTAATACCACAAATGTAATATACATTTTTTTGAAGGCAGTCTAAATAAAAAATGTATTTAAGCAATTATGTTGTATAGGTAGACTAGCTGTTGTGGATACCTAATACCTAAAAGGGGAAAATAATGGTCTCCTAACTCCTTAATGAGAAATCTAATATCTCTGAAAATAATAATTGCATTATCAATTCTATAGAAAATCGAAGCATTAACATGTTGATAGCATTGTGACTAAGTTTTAAGTTAGGAAGTATATCCTTTCTCGATAATTTTTTTTTTAATCAAAAATGACCGGTATATTACTTCCCCAAAGTATTCACTTAATATATTTTGACTGGTATTCTCCTCTCGTAAAAAAATGACCTATAAAAATAACTATAGGTAATTTATTGTAATAATATAACACAATATATACGGCTACACTTTGTCCAACGACAGAACTCGCCGCCAACGAAAATAGTCTTCTGCACAGATAAAATGTAAACTGGGCCCACAATTAACTTTTTTATTAAAAGATCGGCCCCGAAATTAAAATAAAAATGATTGATTGTAAACTCAGACCGATAATTTTCATCAATAAACATATACCGACATATATACATATTCCATCATAACCAAATTAAAAATAAATACGAACTGAAACATATATTGATATATTAATAGTCTATTATGAATCATTTAGTTTCAAAATTCCAAAACTAAAAAAAGAATAATTATTAAAAATCACGCTTAAAAAAAATAAAGAAATATCACTATAAATGAATATGTCAAAAACGTAAAAAAATTAATTTTACTTACATTTTTACACTTACACTTTTTAATTTATATAATTTAATTCTCCTGTACGAATTTTCATACTTTTTAAGAATATAAAAATGAAAATAAAACAAAATAATTCTGGGAGCATGAGAATTGTCTCCTCATTGGTGTCCCCTAGGTAATGCTAATGCTAAATAGTTACACGTAAATAATTTTTACCTGAAAAACCCGAGTCCAGATTCCTATAGAACTTATTGAGTATTTTTTTTTCTTTTGGCTGAGTTTATAATTGCCATTCTGTGCATTTCGCACGTCACCCTGCCTAAGGGTAACCGGTTTCACGGGACTATCGATCAACAATTTCGTCATCAGCTGGATACACCCGACATCGTTGCTTCGACTACGCCTCTTCGTCGGAGTTCAACGTGTTAATTATTATTATTATGGTGTGTACAGGCGCAGATACATGGTGTGAGGGGGCATGGAGACTGAAGACTCCCCCCTCATAAAGACTTAAAATATTTCGAAGATAACATTAGTTTTCAGTTTATTTTATTAATTAAAATAAAGACGAGCAATACATCATATTATATTATTGTTATTAACTTTTGAGTCAATACTACCCACGATTTAAGATAATATACCTGATTAAAGTATATCTTAAATCGTGATACCAGCTTACCAAACATCAGTGTGCATAGGTTAATGGTATAAATAGATAATAGTTTTAAATTAATCTAAATATTTTGAAAATGGCATTGTGTAAAGTAAAATTTATAATACCTATACTTATAGTATATAGGTACTTACAAGCTTATTCTTTATATTTTCCCTACGCTTTTTAAAACTATTAGAAATTTTTTACTTTTAAACCACCTTCCTCACCAAAGTAACAACTAGATTCACTTTCGTACTAGAAAAAGTACTGAAGTTGAAATCGAAGCATTTTTACTACTTTAAAGGCTTATAAGTGATGAGATATCACTGACGATACACTAAAAGAAAAAAACAATAAAAAACATTCATCATTGTTATTTCAATACATTCATCGATCCTCTCAGAATTTAAAATCTTACTTATATAATGTCATAATTATGTTAAAATCTAGTACTTTTCTTAATTTCATTAGATTAATTTTTTTTTAATATTTTATCTTTATCAAAAAAAAAAAAAGGAATATGTTTAATTTTTAAATTTAAAACTACTATAGTAACTTATGAACATTTAAGTAGTTAAGTATACCAGATGTCCAAATATAATATTACACTTCTAAATTTCAAAACAATTGTGTGGTTGATATTTCTTTGTAAGTCAAATATTTTTTAGGCAGGTATTTCTAAAAAAATAATTATTTATGTTTATTAACTAAAGCTTAAAAAGTAAGCACAAAGCTAATTTTTAAAACACCACAAAATGTGGTAGGTATCATAAAACAATCAAAAAAAAAAAAAATTTTTTTCTATGATAAAATTGGGGTATCATATGAATACTCTCAGTTTTAACCAATAGATTAAGCTTAGATTATATACTATGGATGTAGCTATACCTGTATATGCTGTGTATTAGATCTGATGCCAAAATTACTGAAAAAGCTAGAGCCCTGGTTATTACTGCATATGCTAGAATGACTGATAATAAAATATTATGTTTGATTTGCATTTGCACACAAACAATTGGGGTTTACTGCTCTATAAAAATTATAGGTTTATTATAGCATTATAGAATTAGCTTGATGGCTATATCCATAATATGTAATCTAAGAGATTAAGAAGGGTCTGTGGTGATCACTTTTAAAATATGATATTGCATAATATTATACATTCATATTTATATGTCAGCTGATGAACAGTGAAGGTAATAAAGTAAGTTAAAATTAATAATTTATATATTATATAAATACCTACACCCAATTGAGTAATTACAATTTAAAAAATGTATTAATCATTTTTATTTGTATATCAATTTTTGTCATTTCAAAATATTGTTTATAGTTAATTTTTACATAATAATTTACATATATACATATAATAATAAGATTTTTTTTTAAATAGTCTTAAAATGTTGCAACTATTTCTATAAATAGATAAAAATAAGAAGTTATTGGAAGATAGGTACAAGTGCTTGAATTAAGTTGGGGGAGGGATGGCACATGGGTTTACTCAGCTCCTAAATTAGCATTTGTTTTAATTAGCGTTCCAATCATACATTTTCCTAAAAAATGGATGGATTCACAGTATTAAAATATTAAATACAACAAAATATTTTTTTTTGTATATTTTAAATTTTATTAAATATTAAAAAGGTACCCAATTGTTCTCCCTAGTTAAAACTAAATATGCACTTTAAGAGATTAAATTCATATTTCTGTCATAAGTGGTATTGCTCGGACATACCTACAAAATATACGTGATACAAAATTCCCAATACTACCTAAAATGTTTGAATTGCCACTGATAACATTTACATTGAAAATTTACTTATAATAAATGTACTACTAATTATATTTTAAATGTATTTAGTAATACATTAAAATAAGCAACCAATCAATCAATTTTAGTTATTGTAAAGTATTAGTTTATTACAAAGTTATTATAACAACAGTTAGATTTTTTTAAAATAATCTTGATATTATTATGCTTAAAATGATTAAAAATTAAAAATATTGATAGTTGAGTGTTGTTTCAATCACTTTAACCAGTCTAAAAAAACATTGAGCTATGTACAAAGAAAGTTCTAACTAGGTAGAAAAACGTGATACAATGTATACTACATACATCTATATAATACTTTCAAGTTAAAAAATGTTGTTTCTTAAGTTATTTAGTTACCAAGTTCTTAAATAACTTTGTACCATATAATATATTATTATTAGTTGATTTGAATAAATAAATTATAATTTATTTTATTTTCACAGAGGTTTTAGTATGGACTAAGGTGGAAAACAAAATAATATCTTTAACTTATGTCATTTAAAATCATAATTTTTATTTACCAATAATTTAAAGAAAAGAAAAAAGTTAAGTTTTAATCATTATTAATTATTATTAAAAATAATTGTTACCATGCATTATAAAAGCATCCTTCTGCAAGTACTACACAATCAGTTTTTTAAAAAAATTGTAACAAAAATTTAAAACCATTAATACAAATAGATAGCAGACAAAAATCTTTAAATACATAAGTTCTTATAAACATTTATGGTCTGTTTTTCTTCGACGTAGCTGAAAATACTCTTAATGATACTTACAATATATTTGTACATTTAAAGTGTCTGACATTATAGGCATCGTTGTCATTGTTGCCACTATCCTTGGTGCACTATGAATGAAAACAAGGAAGGGCCGCTCTGTAAACCATAACATACATCATATGTTCTATGTTTCCGTTTTTTCGCCGGCTTCACTGTTAAAATTTGTACATATACAGTGTTCGACATTATAGGCACCGTTTTCATTGTTGTCGATCTCTTTGGCCCATCGTGCTTTAAAACGGGCAAGTACAGCTTTGTACCCATAACCATTTGGTGCATATGTATGGTGCTTCCAAATGTTAATGTACTTTAATGCCAAATGTTTTTTATATGCACAATCTCTACAGTAAATGTGTTCACAAAACGATATGGCCAAATCTCGAGTTTTATATTTGTCATTAGTAGTCTTTGATGAAAACAGCCGCATCGAGTATTCGTTTTCCTGATCATCATTATAGTCCTCATAATTTACTGATGGTAATTCAACAATTGCATAATTAACTTTGCCATGCTTTAGGCAGCCGTTGTTGGTCACTGTGCACGATAAATAATCAAACGGACAACCGCCTGTTAATATTAAGCTGGTGTTAAATAGATTAACGAAACAGAATACCTTTGAAAATTGTATATCAGAAAAAATCAACTTCACGGGCGGTTGGTTATTCGAACCGTCCGTATTAAACTTCAATGACGTACAACAAGCACTGGTATACTGGTCTGAATAGACATAATGATCATTTATGAAATGTTGCCAACCTTTTGGTAAATCTTGATCAAAAAAAAAATCGTGTTTCTTGTAACCGTCCGTGAAGATTTCAATTACTTTGAATTTGTCTGCGAGACCCACTAGCCAGGCTGCACACTCTCCCGAGATATACATTTGTGAATATACCAGAGGCTTAACAATAACAGTACGACACAGCATTTTTTTAATACGATTGAACGCTGGCTGGATTAATTGTAACCGTCGATCAAATTCTGCCTGGTGCCTCGGGTGAATTTCACACATCATGGTTGACAAATATTATTCCTTGTCACACACTCAACTGGAACGCTGCGCTGCCGCTGTCGACCGTCTACAAATGCTTACAAATATTAAAGTATGCCAACGCCGAGTTGAAGTTGATTTTAATATTATTCTAAAAAAAAAACCGTTTAAATAATTACAATAACGTATTTTAATATTAGACAATTACGTCTTAAAAACTCACTGTATACTATTGTCTACTGTCATGTCCAGCGTTGGCGAAAGAAATGTGTTCAAAATGCTGATTCACGTTGTCTTATCAATACTCCTTGGAACGGTTAAATCCGTGGTAACAACCCGGTTACTAGCGCTGTCTTTTGGTAGACAACAATTTATTGTTACCGGTTATTTACCCAGCGTGGTAGGTAGCGTGGCTTTTCCCGAAAATATATCTGTAAAGAAAAAACAAAGTTCAGTCAACTCGGCTAACCTCAAATAAGTTAAAATTTTTCAGTCCAGAATTTAGTTTTTAAGTCATATAGTACCTTAGATCATAATATTATACAATGGATGCAGTTGGTGGGGAGTAACTTAACTCAAGTTACAAGTCACTGTAACGAAGTTACCTTTTAAGTAATTTGATTACATTTTATTGTAAGTAATTCATATGTAATTTAAATTACTTTTTTTGTAAATAAATTGCAAAATTATTCGTTACTTTTTTTCAGAACTTAATAATTTAGGTATATAATAAAATATATCATATAAATAATAACTAATAAGTATTATAAATACAAATTTCCCGATTGTGTTTATTTTTGTAATAACTATTGACAATTTGATGATCGGTGTTATTTTTATCCCATCTTTACTCTGTGATAAAAAAAACTATTATATATTTAAGCTCAACTTTTTTTAATTTTCATTTACAAGTTATGAAGAATTTTGTATCATATTTTGAAGTGTTTTGACCGATTGAAAAAATTTTTATCGACAATAAAAGAAAAAAAAACTAAGAAAACTTTAAAATTTATTATGCCTATAAATAGCTTAAAAAGAGTCAAAATATATTAAACATTTTATTGTGTGTAGAAAATGGTTATATAAATATTTGGTGAAAATTTCATATATCTAAAGTAGTTTTTTTTATTTACGCCAAAAAACAAAACCTATTATTAGTTATGTGTAAAATGTCCTGTTTTCTTTAATTTTTTTTTGTTTTTCTCGGCGCTTTTAAAAACATGGAAATTTTCAAAAATTGCCTCTCAAAAGTACCAACTAGATTCACTTTTCCACCAGAAAAGATACCGATGAAGAAAATCGAAGCATTATTTTTGACAACTTATCGTGTACACAAACAGAAAAAAAACATACATCGTTGTAAAATTAATACATTCCTTGTTTCACTCAGAATCTAAAAGTAATTAAAAAATAATTTAATTATGATTTTGAAAAGGAATTAGTATTGTAATTAAATTATTAAAAAAAAGTTATATCCCCATCATCACTTAATGGATGGAGCCACAGCGTATTAATCTATACAAATATATGTTACCGATATTAGCGACAAGTTATAATACAATCATTTTGTTATATTTGGGATTTTGATTAACAATTAATGAAATAATTAACAAGTACCGACTACAGACACAGATATTAATTAATAATTAAATTAATTTAATATCTATGGGTTTTACGATCTATGGATAATTAAACGACGTGTTGCATAGCGCGTAACCTAATCTAATACAAAGACTTGTCACTAATATCAGCAAAAAAATTATACGATGAAGCTCCATCCATTGTGTTTGATTTAATCATAGTACATGATTTTGTATTCATAAAATACAAATGCAACCGTTTTCAAATAAAAAATCAACTACAACGTATTTAATGATTTCCGCGGATCTCGTGTTCTATTGTTGTATTACAATTATTATTAACTTTAACGTTTTTGCGTCACGTGATTCCAATCGAACTAGCTCCATTAGTCGTGTGAAGCTCGAAATTGTATGATTTCATGGTCACCAGAAAAGGAAGTGGAAAATTTGAAATTTAAAGTGATAACTAACATAGTAGTGTTATCTGGGTTGTATTTTACAAGCGCACAGAATAGTTGTATACAACGCCGACAGATCGCGCTGCTACTATATGCTCATTCGCTCCATACGAATATTGCCGTGATCAATCAGTATGATAAATTGACACTGTGAGTGCTTTAAAAAAAATTGTAAATCACAATAATGAATAACACGCGTTTCGCTCATCATAGTGCAAGGGCATCAACGCAGCGATACGCATAGAAGTTGTGAATCAAGGAAATGCATATTATGAAGTAAATATTATATATATTAGGATTAGAACATTGTATTCTGGTATTCATATAATACAAATTTATAAATTCAATACAAGTTCTAAGTAGATCGTTAATTTAATTACTAAATAAATAAAAAAACATTGATAATTTATAAAAATAAATGTTACTGAACCATTTGCCTGAACAAGATCTCTTTATAAAGCTAAAACAGATCTCTATTTTATATTGAATAAATTGACAAAAACAAATAAGTATTTATGCTAGATTGGTCTATGTGTACATTTTCCACATACTATTATTATAGGTATTACGAAAACGTTTACAATATGTTTAATGTCTTAATTAACATCAAACATTCATTGTATTTTGTTGGAAATGTTAATGTATTAAGTAATTTTTATACTTTTAATGCCAATAATATAATTAAAGTTCAGATAGATTTTTTTATTTTGGTATCGTATAATCAAACAGCGGTAAATACTTGTGTGTTATTTAGTATTATGGAAAAAATAATAACTTATTGCCATAAAATATAGTCAGGAAATCGTTACGAATATATTATTAATTAATGTTTACCATATTTTACTGTATGACTTAATGTTGATTGGGATAGGGAGCTAAATAAAAAAATTTACTTCAAGTACATAAAAGCATAGACATTAAGTTTAAGTTTTTATGAGGAATAAAAATTTATCATGCATGCATATTATTAAAAAATAATAATAATAACAAAATTATTATTTATTGCAAATAATATTATATAATTACTAGGGCTCGTATTTTAATGTATTTGCATCTTTTTTTAAAATGCTTTACATGATGCTTTTCAAGTTAAAAAATACGTATGTGTTTAAAGTATTCCATATTTCAAACTTTTAGACATTTTTGACGTTTTTAATGTATTTTTTTAATTTTTTAAGACATTTTTGATCTATTTCTTTTATTATGACTAAAAAAGTTAACTTAATTGAAATATAAACATAGTGCGTACTACGTAATATAAATTATTTTTAATTTGAATTTGGTATATAACATTAGATATCTGGTTTTCATTTTATACAACTTTTATCGGAGTATTCTCTTATCAAACGATAATATCAAATCGGTAGTGCGTGTGGCTGATTGTCGGACACTTTTAGTCATGTTACAACATTTTTTTGCTCAATTTTAATATTTATTTATTTCATTAATACATACTTTTTGGTTTTTTAAAAGAAACCTTTATTTTTTTTGGCCATTTTTAGTTTTTAGGTCAAATAAATGCATTTTTTTAAAGGTAATATTAAATAATTTTGGGAATTTAAATCCGAGCTCTAATAATTACGTAGGCAAAAGTGTAAAATATTTAAATAGTCAAAAGAATTTATATAGTTTATAGCAGGGTTGGTAATATACGCGTATAAAACGTTTTATACGTTACACGTATAATACTCTACCTATAAAACGTATGAAATGACAAAAACGTATATGTTTTATTTTTGAAATTAACTCTTAAACAACTAAAATTAACCTTACTCTACCTATTTCAGATATTAAGTTAGGTTTTTAATTTTTATAATTTGTAAAAAATAAAAATATAAAATATATTAGGTAGGTAAAAATGGTAATATAAAAATTATAAAATAAATATTATAATATATTATTATATTCATATTACAAAATACAAAGTAAACTTTGAAATTTAAATGTTGCCAATATAGAATAT
>JACXSJ010004770.1:0-11110 GCA_014851325.1 Pentalonia nigronervosa | reverse complement strand
TTATTTCTAACTACCCGCCAGTTTTACTAATTTTTATGAAGAATAAATAATAATTCTGTTTTTAAATGATTTTTATTTTGTATAAAGAATTTAAATAATTGTCAGTAGTTTGTTTTAATAATATATAATTATAATTTTTACGCAGCTTAAATGTTATGTGTCGTGTATTGATCAGCTTTTACTAAGTCAATTTGTATATTCTAGGATGTACACAACATGTTTATTAAAAGCCCGAATAAAATTAAGAATTTCAGCATTTACTGAGTACAAACAGTAAAACCTAACATTAGCTAGTAAAACCTAGGTTTACCTAGTGATCGGGCATTTACAGTAACATATATACGTAATGCTGAACATGTTGCTGTCGTGAAGATAGCAGTACTAAACCAAATCTTACAAACTTTGAAAGTTATCAAACTATCTTCAATAAATTTGTTCAGCTGTTTTAAAAGTTGACTGCTATTATTGTGTTGCTAAGTTTTCAAGGGTAGTAATAAGTTAGCTATAATTTTTTGCATCCTCTCCTACAAAATTTATTTTTGTGATATTTCCGGAAGTAATTGTGCACAAACGTTGGAATTTGGTGCACATTTCCATACAAACAATGCACAAACGTTTGGCTCTTTCAAAATTTCAAATTTCGAAAAAGGAGGTTTTCCGTTTTTTTTTTCGGAGATAATTTTCATATTTTTTGTACAGAAACGTCGAGACTTAGTGGACATTTTTGCACAAACATTCGGTTCTTTTAAAATTTCAAATTTTAAAATAGAGGGTTTTACGTTTTATACCCTTCCCCATTTTATTTTTGGGATAACTCTGTAAGTTTTTATACACAAACGTTTAGCACATTCAATACTTCAAATATTCAATTGGGGGGAGGGAGGAGGCTACTGTTTCAATAACCCCCCATTTTGTTTTTGTGCACACATAATGCAATTTGGTGCACACTTCTACTTAAACGACACGTAAACGTTTAGTTAGGTCAAAAGTTCAAATTTTAAAAGTGGGAGGCTATTGAAATGGACCTTTTTCGTTCACAATGATTTTATATCATTGAATTCAAATTTAACACATGCATTATAATAACCCACTCGACACCTATTGTACAGCGAAGTGGTACTCACTTGCTGACCTTTTTTAGTTTGGCTTTTGAGTTGTATTTAATACAATTTTTTATTTCGTTACTCGAAAGTAATTTAAAATCTAATTCTCAATACCTATCAACGGTAAACATTTATTTATAAAGGTAACGATTGGAGTAGTAGAGCGGTATCCACTTGCCCACCTTTATTCAACATAATAAATTTCTAGTTTTTAAAAACATCTTTATATACATACATAACTTTTAATGTCGGTGGGAATAAATTTTCATGAAATAGTGAAGATTCATAGTTACCATTCCACGTAACTACTGATTATACATATTACAAACCATACATTAATCATTTATAATTATAATTATTATACGAGTTTGTCATCTATCCTCACTTATATCACAACATGCATTATACATTGATATAAAGACTACTTAATATGTTTCCTGTAGTTCATTCGATTATAATGTGATAGTAAAATGTATATTAAAAAGTAAAAAAGATTCATAACATATGAATGCATATAATCTTTTTAAACATAAGTACCTCCTTTTATATTATAATTATACGTTTGTATGTCCAAAAAAATATTTATAAATATATCCTATGAGCATAGTTTTAAATTATAACCCAACATAATATAAGAAGGTGAAATATTTAAGATTGCACGCAAGTACATTGTATTTCAAAATAAAACAAAAAGTGGTATGAATGTATGAAAATCCATAAAATTTGAATTCCAACACGCCATTGTAATTATTTAGTTTTTAAGATTACGAATGAAACAAGATAACTATTGCTTTCACAATAATGCATTTTTTTTTTTTTTTTAAACACTTTCTGCTGTTATAAAAATGTTTACGAAAGAATCCTGAAGAATAGATTTTTAGTTAAAATTGTATGAATATTATACTTTGAAGGATATATCAGAAATTGCAAAATGCCTAACAGTTTTCGAAGAAATTACAAAATCTGTAGAAAATGTAGATACAACCTGTCAAAATACCTTTCAACAAATAAAACCAAAGAGCATCTGCTGTCCACTCAAGAAAAAAAATATCAATTCATTTATAATAATATTTATTAAATAATTTTTTTATTTCCTTTTTATTCTTCGACAAAAAAAAATATGTAAAAATCATTTTAACAAATATATACTTTTCTATATAATTATAAGTATAATTAAACTTTTTAATTTTTTTAACTATAATTATAAGCTAAACTTGTGGTGAAAATAAAGAGTTAAAGATTATTAATAATATAGATTGTAAATTATACAACTAATAAACAAATACGATAATAAAGTAATAATATTTAGTACATGATAAATATTTACAGTTTAAAATGATTCCAAACTATATAAAACAAACACACACACACACACACACACACACACACACACACACACACACATACATATATATATATATATATATATAACTTAAATAAAATATGAGAATATATTTTATTATATGTGAACAATGCAAGACAAACCCCTGAGGCTAGAGAATATTTAAACCCCCCCCTCACCCCAATACACGCCAGAAGGTCTGGCAGCAAATGCTTTCTATAAAATCAGGTGTCGACCCAATGATCAGTCTTTGATTCATTCTGTATAATGTATTCTGACATGGCATTCCAAAACCATAACACTGTCATTAACAATATGCAGATGACACCGCTATCATAACGCTAAACTAAAATCAAGAAAATGCAATATGTGATCTACAAAACTCACTAGTTCCAATATCAGAATATATCACAAAATGGAAACTAGTCTTGAACTCTATCAAAGTCGAAGACAAATATCTGCCGCGAGAAAATACTGGACCAAATTAAAAAATAATTATTAATAAGCCAATACGTTTAAATAAATACTAGCAGTCAATTAAAAATTCCACGGAGTCTTCTACAACTAAAAATTAACCTGAAAAATACATATAAACCTATACCACACATAATACCTAATAAACTGTAACTCAGCACTACAATTTAAATGCTCACTACTATAAACATCAATAATAAGAGCACTCATAATACAAGCATGTTCAGTGTAAGTCACTGCATCTCAAACAAAAATTTAATATTTACAGACAATACGAAATACATTTTTCAGCCTCCTGGGTTGACTGCGTATTATGTCCGTTGATTTGAAATTCCACCATGAAATATGTAGTTATTATTATTATTATTAGAACTATAGTAACTGAAGGACGTCTGAAAAGTTTCAGCGCACGCGAATACGACAAGCGTGCATAATATAATATTGTGCACAGAGAAAAAGAGTATTGCGCCATCAATCATGGTATTGGTGTAATATGTGAGTATATGTGTGTGCGTGATACGACTGATTTATCAGAATAAGAAGAATAAACGTATAATAATATGCTTTCTCTCGCTATACGTATGTGTGTATACAAAAGGTTTATTAAACCTGCATCCTTGGAAAAACGTACAAGTCTCTCGAACGAATGAAAGAATAAAAGAAAAAAAGTTGTCAGACGCCTCAGGAGGTTTTATTATATATATTTATTTGATTTTTCACTCTACCATGCACAGTAAACGGAAATGAAATGAAGAGTTAGTAGTATTAGTATAAAGTATAAATATCCTATATTTGAGTGATAGTATTAATATTTTTTTAAAAGGAATAATATATTAAGTAGTAATAGTAATAAGTTGATATTAGTAGTAGCAGTATAAGAAGAATTTTTGAAGAAGTCATAGTATAGTAGTAGAAGTAGTAAAAGTAATAGAATTAGGATAGTTGCAGTGATAACAAAGACGGAACGTAAGGAAAAATCACCATATTCTTTTCTTTCGTTTTGTTTTCTAACAGGCAGAAAATAGACATGCCCATATTTATTTATATTTTTTTTATTGTTCTGACTCTACGCCCGTACGTTTTCCAGACGGGATTTATGAATTATGATGTATCCGAATCCGTTACAATAGTTTGTATTGGAATCCTATGCGTATCCTATATTATCTGCAGCACGTGTTTTGAAATCTCAATTTCATTCTCACTACTCGCGGATTGAATCGATACCACTAGTAAAGTACACGATAAGACAATAAAAATTATTTTTATTATCACTCCCTGCTATATAAAATAATTGTAGTTTTCGTCTCATTCATTACTGTACTGTCAATTAAGTGTAAATAAATAATCACAATGTATCATATGTATTTATGAAATAAATTTGTATGTTATTGTCAACAAAATCTCTTTCGTGAGAAGTACATATACCTTCACCCTATATTTCAAAATTATTTAAACAAATTAAATATTTTTAAAAACACGAGCAGTTTTAACACCAAAAACATAAGATGATTCGTACATTTATCAATAATTAAGTATCAAAACATTTTCTGGATGTGTAATGATTTTATTAATTGTCACGTGTAATTTGTAAGACATTCGATGCAAAGATGCAAATGGGAAATTACTACCTACAATTTCAAATAATATGAACAAAATATAACATTTAACGCGCACATGTTGCATTGAGCTAAATAATAATATCACATTATGTTTATGTATCTATAAATCATCATATAAATCTATCATAAGTGTAAATTGAATTTTGTCACAACCTGTGAATGTACATAGAAACTGTTATTAACATTTAATGTCCATTTTCTAAGATAGAAATAAATAATGACAGAACTAGCGATAAAACAAAAAACAAAAATAAATTAGTCAAACACAAGTTTCATTAATTAAATAAAATACAAAATTTAATTTTTTAGATGGTAAATACATTGATATCATGTCATTAACATCACCTATAAAAATCGGCTATTGTATTGTCATATACGTCGATCGCTTCTGACGTACACTTATAAATAAACACGATTAACATAAAACACTATTTATTACAATTTTTTCAATGATGATCGCATCAAGCGATCATCATTGAAAAGCATCCTTCCATATACATTCCTATCTCTTATATATTACAGTTTAACCTAGTTCTATGTTTCTACATCTACTAAAACTTACTGACTAAGACTTAACACTAAATTTTATACGACAAGTGTGTTTTCTTAACCTAGTTCATAGCTTTGGTATAATTATGACATATGCATATAATAACACACCTCAATGTAATATAAAATATGTCCTCGTATTTTAAAACTATTATTCCAATAATTAGTATGTAATATAAATTTAAATAATATGAGTTTTTCTATACAAAAAAAAAAATTTGTTGATGTTATTGCGTGATCAATAAACATGATGTATTGATGTTCGTTAGTTTATTGTTTTTCTCTCAACAAAGTGGTTGTTGAGCTGGGTACAGAAACAGACATAATAACTAATCTTCCATTTTCTTATCATATATAGTATATAATATTATATCATATATCTATATTTTATGGACTATTAATATAATAATCCTCATCAAAAAATATTGTTGCCGTTGAAACATATGGATAGATGTGCCTTGTATGTGGCCATTAAAAAGTAGAAAATTTTTGTATATGGAGATGATGGACGATGGTGTAGGCAAAATATCAACATAATATTATAATTACTCACATAACTATTTACTTTATGTACTATTTGGTTTAATATTTCGTCACAATCATTAAATCATATTACCATAATTTATAAGGTTAAGAAAAAATACAATTTTTATTTTTATGAGCTAAATATAACTTATACATTTATAAAAGGCTAATAGATCGCTTAGACAAAAAAAAACATTATTAATAAAATATTGAACTTAACAAAAAAAAATATATTATACTTTCATATAGGCATAAATATAAGACATATCACATATTCTTTTTTTATTTATTAAAAAAAAAAACTGAACATTTTTCGAGCAATATTTGTAAAAAAAAAATGATATACCTAATAATATTGTTTCATTAAAATTTACAATTCTAAATTTAGTGTTAACTATTCGAGGTAATCATATTTTTTCCCCTAACATAATATTTATTTATTTTTTTACGGGCTAGGCCCAATTACATAAATGAGTTGTAACAATCATTTGTGAAAAACAAAAAAATAACGAAAAACAAAGAAAACAATATTTGACAAATAAAATAAAGTAGATACTTATAGCTATGAATTTACAAATATAAAATTATAATATTTTTTAAATGAGTTAATGTTTTGTGAAATAAATAAACTGATTTTTATATCATTAAGGGCTTTCATATTCTATTTTGGGGTATGTTTGAATAATTAGTTATTTATGTGTTAAGTCAAAATTTATTATTAAACCTAGTATTACAAACAGGAGTGTGAAAGGAAAAACAATTTTAAAAATTTAGGATAGTCAATATTTCCAGCAAATAACTTATAAGTAAATTATATACTTAAAGGCAAACGTCGTTTTTCTATTGTTTTGATGTTAAAAATTAATAAAAGTGTGGGTTACGAAGAATATATGTAAATGATATTGATACAATCCTGTATAGAGAAAAAGATCATAACATGGATTTGTTGATCCGCATTTATGGATTTAGTAGCTTTAATGAAAATTAATTGCAATGATTGAGTATGGCTAAAAATAATATTAATTTTTATAATTTCATTAAATTTAATTCACAATTTCATAGTTTAAAAATCAAAACTGTTTTTCAATAATTTTTAAGTATAATTTTTTTTTAATAGTAGGTACGACACTTTTTTTCTGATTTTAATTCTGATTTTATAATTATATTTAGAATGTAAAATAAACAATTAATATTAGTTATTAATTTAAGTATAAGTATATCGCTCATATGAAAAATTGGAAAGTTTGAACCATTACGGTTTTTTTTGTTTAAATATATAAATATCTGTTATTTTTTATTAAGTTTTAATTTACTTAAGTATTACATGGTTGGAAGGATGATTTCCTTTCATACTTAATTGTTTTAATTGCTAATGCAAGTTATTCGTATTATTTGTAAACAAATGTTCATATCTAAGGTACTTATTATAAAAAAAAAAAAATGATGACAATTTTTTATTGTATTATACTAGCGAGAGAGATTAAAGAAAGATTGAATGCATGTGTAAATTATAACGAAATATATTAAATTAGCCAATAGGATAATAGTTGTATAAACTACTAATAAAGATTAAAATCCAAAACGACATAAATTTTACTGTTTTTTTTTTTATATTATAAAAAACAAATAAATACCCAAAAATTTAGACAAAATCTTGTTAAAACTAAAAATTAAATTAAATTAAAAAACAATAAATATTAAATACAAACCTTTATGTTAGACCTGACCTACACACATGTAAAATTTTATTATAATTTGTAAATTGCATCGTACCGACTCTCAAAATACGTAATAATACTTTAAATTCGTATAAGAACACGTTTACTCCAAATATAGTGTTCACACATTATACACTATACACAAACTCAAAATCATAACGTGTCTACGCTCAGAAACCAAAAACGTATATGAAAAAAAACCTTGTTTGCATGCTCATACGAATCCAAAATATGGATTGCACACACACGTTCAGTCAAAATATTGTATTTTCATACTATTACACACCACATGTAAATGTTAAATCAAAAAAAAAATCTTGTACCTATACATACATGCCAAGTCAAAATATCGTATTCATATTATACATGCATATGCCTAAATCCAAAATATCGTGTACAATATATAACACATACACATACGTAAACTTAAAATATAATATCTACACACCACACGCCCGACATACCAAGTCAAAATATTCCGTATATAAAACCACACGTCAAAATATCATACTAGCATATATATTTATAAAAATCCAAAATATCGTATTAGCTGAAACAATCACACACATACAACATACATGCCAAAATATCATCTTCATGCTCACATTCTAAAACAACAAAATCATACTCACGAAAATTGCACTTTACTTGTACAATTAAAAAAATCGAAAATTTTGCCAAATAAACACACACAAAATACCGTGTTAAGGTTGAGGTACCAAAGCACACATAGATACTCGTTCATCGACCATCAACTCCAAAATCAGTGTGTGTACACACACACACACACACACACACACACACACACACACACACACACACACACACACACACACACACACACACACACACACACACACACACACACACACACACAAATGTCGAATCAAAAAAAAAAAATGATCGTGTATCTTTAACACACATACACAGACACAATCGTAAGTTAACGAGCCACTAGTTGGACGTCAATTTGTCATATACGCCGATCACTTCTGACGTACACTTATAAATAAACACGATTAACATAGATCACTATTTATTACAATTTTTTCAGCAGTGATCGCATCAAGCGATCACCGCTAAAGAGCGTCCTTCCATATACATTCCTATCTCTTATATATTACAGTTGAATCTAATTCTATGTTGCTACATCTACTAAAACTTACTGACTAAGACTTAATGCTAAATTTTATACGACAAGCGTGTTTTCTTAACTTAGTTCATAGCTTTGGTATTTATGAATTATGACATATGCATATTACAACAACATACATTAAGTGGCCCCTAACCCAGACACGCAACTAAGTAGTAAAATATTATATAATATTATGTCGTCTACAAATTATGATGGTATAGTACTTCAGCATCCAATGCAGATGTGCCAAGTCGTGCTCAGAAGTCAAAGTGTATTATCGCGCAGCCAATTCGCAGGTGCAGCAAAATATTTGAACGGTTCACTATCTAATAATTAGTGTCTAAACTAATAGAACTTCGTGGCTTAAACAAAAAATGTTTTAGATGTATAACAAAAAGTTTCACGTACAAGATAAATTGTAGTTATTACATCTATTTTATAAAATATCGTAATAAATATTGTAATTAAGAAAATAAATAAATGTATTTTTTCGTTTAACGATGCTCGAATTAAATTTTAATCATATTTTTTTTAACCTTAATTATGACGTCGTTATGTGTAGACAACTATTAAATTTACTCATTGAGTGCTGGTATTTTTTTTTTTCAAAGTTTAGGGTAAATACAATTTATTTTTAAGTACCATGTTAATTTTTCTTAAATATTACATTTTAATAAAAGGTAGCAACCCATCATATTTATAATTTTATAAGTACCCGTTCTTAACTTGCAAGTAAGAGATTCCAATTTGACGTGAAATAAAATCAAAAACAATAGTTGTTTTGCTATTTTATTATTAGGTACCTAACAAAGCAATTTAATTTCTTATCGATTATATATTAAAAACAATACATAATGAATGACTGTATAAATACATCTATGTATATAATATTGAAGTATAACTACTATATATACTCATAAAATATTATGTAAACTGATTTTTATGGCATAAGTGATTTTTCCGAGGCAACCATGATACCGGAATGTAACTTTAATAATAATAAAAAAAACATCGTCAGATAAGCCGTGTTTAAAATTCATCACACGATTAATTTGAAAATATTTTCTTTAGTTCAGACGACTAAAGAGGTGACACATGTTCTAGTGTTCTACAACCATATTGTGTATTTTGTGTGCTCCGGAGAGGTTTTGTCACTGTTGTACAAGCGTGAGAGTGTCTATAAACAATTTACTAATATAACTAAGCCGTAACTGACAACTGTTTGTCATTTTAACCGACCGAAAACCCCTTGGAGAATCGGAGAGGAATTACTATTCCTCAATTCTCGACGACCACATATAGGTATATCACAACAAAAACTGGAACAATCAAATTGTTATCCCTGTATTAAGATTATAGGTAATATGTTATGAACAATTTATTATGATCGAGAATATTTAACATAATTTAATAAATTATTGAAATTATTTATTGGAAAAGATAATTTTTATTTATATAAATTATTGTCCCTCAATATGATATTTCAAGTTTTTAATATTGTAATTTAATTTAATTTATAATTCAACTATGTGAAACAACTTACACGTCCATAAATAAAATGTATTATGATACCAAAATATAAGTAAGTTACACGTAATAAAAATATTTTTTAAATTCAAATTATTTCTGAATATATTTTGAAAAGACGCAAAATTAAAAAATTTAATTTATATTATTTTCTTTTATTGAGCTCTTACCTAACGCCATAAACAAAGCTTATATGCTTTTATATGAAGTAGTTAAACAACATTTCAATTTAAAACTATAAAAAGAGTATAATATCTTAAATTTTGAAAAAAACATTTGATCCACTAAAAAATTTACTATTTGAGCATTTTAATTTATATATTATCATTGTATGAAAAAAAATAAGAATACATTTAACTCGTTTTAATTATTTATCTAACCAATATAATATTATAGTGTTTATATAGTGTAAATAATATTTTGAAAGGACTACGAAATCATTAAAATCGTAGTTTAATATAGTAGTACATGTATAAAACTGTAAAGTAACCAAAATGTATTATTAATAATTCAGAAACTTCGTTAAAAATCTAGATTTCAAAGAACTCACTTATTTCAAGTCTTCAAAAGGTAAACAACGTACCTACCTATATAATATCCATTTAGTATTAATATATGCTTAGATATCGAAATGTGATTGAATGGTTTCCTTTTAAACTACTAATAAAATAAGTTTCAATAATTTTATACGTTCGTTTACATCAAAAGTATTGACGATGTAAATTCATTGCCTATTAATTGTATTGTGTTCAGTTGGTTTGTTTTATTCTACAAATTTATTAGTTTATACTACTTAACTAAATATATGTGAATATAAACAATAAATAAAAAAGAGCGAATAGGAGGTAACTGATATACTGTACAATAGGTGTCGAGCAGTGGCGCAACCAAGGGGGGGGGGGTCCCCGGGTCCGGACCACCCTTGAACCATGTCGTATCTTTCTAAAATAATAAAAATGTTTGACAAAATTGAATAATTGATCCGATTCAGTACCGAGTACAGCTGCTGTGATATTGTGATAATAAAAACGCCTTATAGTTGATAAGAACAAATTACGTGTAAGCTCGTATCGAGAAGTCACCGTTGCAAAAGATTACCATATAACTTTTCTGAGTAT
>JACXSJ010004768.1:0-11112 GCA_014851325.1 Pentalonia nigronervosa | reverse complement strand
GCGATATGAGTTCTGAAAATGTATATGAATTCAGCGTGAAGTCTATTTGAGATCGGTCGGGCCACTTTTTCAGTTTTAATTAATATTATTTTTTAAACACTACTACAATATTTAATATTTTTCAAAAAACTTAGATCGAATTTGTGGAATTTTAAGGGCAAAATTAAAAAATGTAATCCGACCGATCTCAAGTAGACTTCACGCTGAATTCATATACATTTTCAGAACTCATATCGCTTCAATACAATGATCGGACCGATTGAAGTTAAATAGGTAGTTTTTAACAGAAAAATTGGCCGGTACCCAATCGCCTTAAGTAGGGCAGTAAGAGTCTCCCATCGGAAAATGACTGGTAATAATATAAGGGATTCGAGGATAATGTGGTTATTGGACAAGAATTTAAGCTCGCTTCATACGGGTTAGGATATTATTTAATTTTTCAAATGTCAAGTTTACACTGTATAATAATTTATATAACAAAGATTTTATTGATTTCATCACTACCTTCCATAAACCGCCGTAATGTGGGGAGGGGAGAGGTTATAAAATGCCGTGAGTTACAACGTTTGATATATCATTCCAAAAGTATAGAACACAATTTAGTCTGAACGTTGTTTTTAAATAATAATTTATACAATTTGTGTAAGTGAATTTTCTTTTTTAAATAGTTAGTTTAAAGACGTTTAAAAGTATACACGACAAGGACATGTTATTCGTAAATAATAATGAATTTATGTTTGATAAGAAACGACTACGAATTCGTGATCAAAATAATATATATTATTGGAAATGTACAAAACGATGTGGAGCAACATTTCGGTAAATATTTGAGGATGGTGAACATAAAAAAGATAGTTGTTTTATTATTAATGGTCATTCTCAATCACTAGATACAGTTAAACACGATTGCAAAATTCTAAAAAATAAAATAAAAAAATGTGCTTAAACTTCACAATATTCGCCAAATCAAATATATCTGAATGAAATTACGAATTGCAAAGTGATAATTTCATATCAAGTTACTAAAAACGCATCTAAGAAAATCGTAAAAGAAAAGAAAAAGAACGAGAACCAGTTTCATTAAATTTTAAACATCCCGTGGAACTTCAAAATACAATTTCAGGATAACCTTTCCTTTTGAAAAATGTAATTGAAGAAAATAATAAATTTATGATTTTCACAACAGTTCAGAACTATATATACTTGAGGGAATCGACTTTTTGGCTAGCTGATCGCACATTCAAGGCTTATCCTAGAATTTTTAAATAGATATTTACAATACATGGGTCAATTTCTATGTACAATTGGTATACGTATTGATCACTAACCAAACTGAAGATGATAAACAGTGCTAAACGTGTTTAATAATTTTGCGATTGAAAATAATATTAATTTAATATTCAAAAGTAATAATGAACTTGAAATAATAACGGGCTTTGAAAAAGCTTAAATGAATGCGATCAATGACGTCTTTCCATTTGTAATTCATTCTGTATGTTTTTTTCACTTTTGCCAAAATATCTGACGCCATATTCAAAAAGAAGATCTATCTGTAAAGTATATGAAGGAACCTGAATTTAATTTTATTCGTCGGAATTTATCTGCTCTTTTTCTCTTCCAGTAAATAAAGTATCTATTAAAAAAAAAAAAATACTTAACAATTAACTTTTTTAAATTTTATTAATATTTTGTTTATTATTATAATTTTTAGGTATCGAAGGTTGGAAAATTATGAAATTATTATTTAGTAACAATGAAAGAGATATATTATGATCAGTAGCTTCAAGAGTTGGTGCAAATTTTTCTAGAACAACAAATTTTACTGAATCATTGCACGGTCGACTTAATAGGTATGAATGAATTTATAATTTATAATTTATACGAACCTATTTACTATGCCATGTAGTTTTAATAATATAAGGTAATAAGCTAACCAATTTATCAAAAAAATGTCCATAGTAACATTATTATAAGATACATTTTATACCCAACCTAACTAATCTTTTATACTTAATAAGTTAAACACAACTTTACACTTTAAATAACATTTATTAATGATAACACAGCATCACAGTACAAACTGAGATAGGCAACTAACTATTAGATAATAATTAGTACTTTATTATATTATGACTATTATTATAATTGATAACGCATAAACACATAAAATAATGCATATTATAATCTTACAGTATTCAATAACCAGGAATTTATAAATTGATAAGAGTTCCAAAAAATTCAGAATGAAACTGAAAACTCTATAGAACATGATTTTTGAACACATGACACGCTATCGTGTCTTGTGAACGTATCTTGGTGACCCTCGAAGTGTCTTGGTGTCTATGTGACAGATTCTTGGTGACCGTGTCATGGTGAACGAGTCTTGGTGATCGTGTCTTGGTGACCTTCAACGTAACATAGTAATCGTGTCTTGCTGTCTTGGTGGTCGTATCTTAATGACCCTCAACGTAACATGATGATCATGTCTTGCTGTCTTGGTGAACCTTGACGTGTTTTGTTGATCGTGTCTTACTGTCTTGGTAAACATTGGTGTGTCTTGGTGACCGTTTCTTGGTTAACCTATCATGGTGACTATCGACGTGTTTTGGTAATCGCGTCTCGCTATCTTGGTGAAAATTGACATGTCTTAATGACCGTTTCTTGGTGTCTTGGATAATGATTGATATAACTATCAAGACATTTTAAAAAACGAGCAGTTCCGAACGTCTCATTAAGTAGCTTACACATTTTGAATTATAAAAATAAAATAAAACATTTATATAAATAAACATACATTTTTCTAAGTAAATCTAATATATCTATTCTTATCTATTCCACAATTTCATCTCTATTTCTCTAAAAATGTTGACTCGTGATGCCAAAGCGTAGGTATCTCAAATTTGAAAAAAAAGGTAAAAAAGGTTAGAGACCCCCGTTTAGCTCATCTGAACTGAAAATATTATGATTTATGAAAAATTAAACCGTACTTAACGCAATATGTTTTTTGCTCATGTCCGCTTATTTAGCTTTGCATAATGACATTTTAGAATCATTAATCGGCTTCGCTCTCCTACAACGATTTTGGAAATTGCAAAAATAATAGTTATTATATTATGCAATTCCACAGCTAATATATTTTAATATTTCTTTTCATATCAAAGCGTTTGTGATTGCGCTTATGATTTGTTCATTCAAATCTAGTTGATGCATGAGATCATTTTTTAAAAATTTCATTCTTTTTTTTTAAGTATTTTTGGTAAACGATGACAACGAAAAATAAAAAAACGATAATGGTTACAAAAAACTGAATTTACATCAAATTGATTTTTTTCACGTAACGTGTTATTGTAATTTTTTCTATATTAAATTTCATAGTTTTAAATAACAGCTAGTATCTATCAATTTTAAATAACTTTTATATTTATGGACAATTTAAGTTTTCAAGTTCTAAGTGTTTTTTGATTTATGTTGATTATTAATATTTTTTACTCGGTAAAAGAATTTAAAAATAAAATACATAAAATGAATTAGTAATTTCGTTGTATTTTAAAAATATTTTTTGTGGATGCTTGAAACTTTTAAAGTATGTTATTGTATTTTATGCATTCAATGAAATTTTCAAATGTTTTCGGCAAAAATTAATTCAACCTGCTGTAGAATAATAGTAAAATGAATTGCTTTAATAGCTATAATATCATAAAAATACTTAGTAATGTTGTCTGACAGGCTGCCTTTGCTCAGAATCGTTTTTTGTATACAATAATTTTATATCATTGAATTAAAATTTAACACATCCATTACAGTGACCCACTCGACACTCACTGTACAGCAGAATAGTACCCACTTTCCCATCTTTTTTTCAATTATTAATAAATGAAATGTAATATATATATGAAATTTTTGTATATTTTTTAAGACATTATCCTCAGTTTGATAATATATAAATATATTTTTACCTGTTAGGTCTTGTGTAGGAACACTCGCACTATAGGTACCTATGACTAAACCGTTCGGTGTACTATCTTCGGGCGTATATAATTGCATTAGTGTTACCTAAATGGGATTTCTGAACCTACCTGGTACTATACTTAGTCGATCCATGTTTGGCGCGTCCCCAGAAAAGCCATCTAAAAAAATAATATACTACATGCATACTTATCTACCTGTTGATGGAGCACGTCGTTAGAGATATATTAACGGTTACGCACGCAATGCCATATAGTATCGTTTCGATGACGCGATCTTCATATTTACCTACTAGGTATTTTTAAATTAGTATTAATTCCCTTACGTTCGAATTCTGAATCATCGCCGCAGGACTTCCGAGTTCTGAGACCTTGCGTCGTGCTTGATTGTATTTCATATTATTTATTTACATATAAAGGTAGGTCGCGTATAAATATGTTTAAAAATAACTACTATTATTGACATTTTCCGAACCAGACAGTGCACCAAGGATGACTTAGTTCAAGTGAACCAAAACGCCATAGATTTAGCTACACATTGGCCACAATACACCATTTGACCAAGTTACCGACCGTTAATTGTTACCTATAAAACAACTTTTGACTCTATTATGTACATATAATGTATTTAATGGTTACTTTGTTGTTTTATCTATTTATTTAGTTTATTATTTTATTAATTTTAAATTGTGAATTATTGGCAATCCTAATTGGACGCGAGAAGAAGAAGACTACTATTATGAAGTGTTCAATACTATTTACAGAAACTATATATTATATTATTATAGGTACTTATATTGACTGTAGTCTGTAAGTAGTAATACTCTATATCAGCTCGGAAAGTATAAAATTGGGTGCTGCTTGAACGCCTGAATCCTGTCGCTTGATGTAGTATATAGTGTAACTAGTGTACCTATAACAATAACATAGAATAGATTTATTCTATTTAGTATCTATAATATTATATAAACCAAGCAGAGGTGGCCAACTTTATAAATTATAATAAACGACGTCTGATTTTGTCAACTAAGTTTATCACTCACTAAGCGGGAGAAGGGCTTCGAATTTAAATTCAAACATTTGGCTAGTTGTATTTTATATAATAATATCTATTTAAAGTATACAATTTGTATTATTTGAATATTTTTTTCGGATAATATTATTCTAAACATAAAAAAATAAATGTTTTGAGAAGTCCACTTATAAGTAAATTAGTTTCTATAGATTCCTATCCCGTTTCTATTTGTCTGAAAAGTCATATTACTCAATAAGTACTTAATTTTCATTAAGAAATAATGACTTATGTATTATAGGTATTATATTATTATGTAATACGTAAGTATAGTAGAATTTCGATTATCTGAACCTCCTTTATACGAACCCTCTATTATCCGAACTGGAATTGGCATTTTCGAACGTTCTGTTATACGAACGTCACAGCTTTCATTAAATGAAAATTAATAATTTTATTAAAAAATACCACAAATAATATATCAAATATGTATATGTTCTTAAATAATAAATAAAAATAAATCCTAAATAATATAATTTAAATACGAACATTTAATAATAAAATTTGTAAGTTTTTTTTGTGATATGTGTGATTAAAATAATATGAATTAAATATATGGTATATCAAGATATATATATATATATATATTCATATACGTAAATATACAATGTATTTAAAACAATTTCCAATATCTGAACTTAATACTGTTCCAAATAGTTCGTATAACTGAGGTTCTACTGTATATATTATACTTGTTTGTACGGTACAGTATTAAATCAATTATTAAATAGTTTCAATGTTTCATTCGTCCTTATAACTACATGTCTACGCAAACACAATATTGTATAATGATAAATATTAATATGAAAATAAATATTTGGTGAAAAATTCAAGTCTATACAGTTTTTGTTTTTGAATTACAACAAAAAAAAACAAAATTTTTTTTTGTAAAAACGTTTTTAACGTAAAAATTTTCGTTTTCCGATTATTTAAAAACTACATAAAATTTTTATTTTTTACTTGATTTATTTTACTATTTAATAATTTTTATAATTATTTTATGAAAATAAAATTATATAAATAAACCACAATAATAGATAGTTTATAAATGTAGTAATATACCTATCGTATTAAAAATTATAAACTTTATAAGTTTTTGAAAAAAACATACATTGATATTTATTTAATATTATAATATTTTATAGGTGCCTATATAATCTTTTTCTCTAGTTTCTATCTCTGTGAATTTAATCCGAAGATTGGTTTGCAGCCAGTTTCCACTCTTTACTCATATATCCGCTTTCCTTTTCATTTGTACATATGAATCGCATCCTTGGTCTCTTATTAGCTGTTGGGTGTATTCTAGTCTTGGCCTTCCTTTATGGTTTTTTCCTTCCACATTTTCTATAATTAGTTTTAATAATCCTTCATACTAAATTATATGTCCTACCTATCCATTAATTTCGTCTTTTTACCATACTTTTCCATAATAGCTTTCCTTCCAAAATTCTTTCAAGAACCTCCTTATTAATTATTCTGTCCAGCCAGCTTATTTTCAACAGCCTCCTATATGAGGTATGTAATATCTACATTCAATACCTTTATTCTTTTATTTAGGTAAATAATATTTAACAAAAAATGAAACTTTTACATCACTGCGCGCCACATCATGGTATTATATAATCTCATATTTTATAATATTAATATAATACTCTACAAGATGAAAGTGTGTTATTTTCAATAACATTTTTGAATAATTATTAGATAATTACATATTCTCCTACACTCAAAGTCAATAAGTTCTAAATATGTCAATGTGTATATATATTTTATATATTCTTTGTATTTTATGTGGCAGTAATGGAAATGTGGCGAAAATACAAACATTATAATATAATAGAGGGCATATTTTTATTACAATATATAATACCTACATAAATGATAAATATAATACCTATAATTAATATGTACTAGCTAAAATAAACAGCATATAACTGTGGATTGCTACTTGAGCAAATTGGCTCACCACATCCTTTCAAAGAATCGTGATTAAGTATTCACAACAATATGGCGCAAATAACGAATACATTATTACTATAAAGTATCATAATCATCTCTTTGTATTAGATTTCTGACACTTTAAACTTTTAAAGGTGTGTGCACTCGGTGAAAATGGTCTGAAGGTTACTAAATAGAGTTTCTTAATAAAATTTCGTCATATTCGTCATCAGTACGCACATTTAATTTGATTTGATTTTTTTTTTATTAAATATAAAAAACCACAGCAGCTCTGGCCATTGGTCTGACAATGGCATATTATTACATAATATTAGAGTATTTTAGATACAAGCATATAGACTTATAATTAGAAAGGTTTAAATTTTGTTACACAAATTAATTTTTTTTAAAAAACATAAATAGATTAACAATTTCAGTAAGATCCGAACTGAGAATTTCGTAGAGATGTGTGAAGCAGAGAGTTTCCTCTCTATATTTTTGATAATTTCTGCATTCGATGAGGATATGCTTTGTAGTTAGTTGGACATTTGTAAGTAGGGCATTTGAGTAGATCGTTTCTTGTCATTAGATGGCGATGGGTAAGTGAAGTATGGCCTATTTTGTGATAATTAATAACTGTTTCTTGTCTTCTGGAGCAATTTGACGGCGGAGACCATGAGAGTATTGACATTTTGATTTCATTAAGTTTAGTCGTTTGTTTTGATCAATGTTGTTGCCACATTTTGGTGGTGTGTTTTTTATGAATTTTTTTGCATCGATGTTTGAGAATCATGGAATATTGATGGCTTTAGGTGAGCTATGTGAGAGTTTTGCGACCTCGTCTGCTTTTTTATTACTGACTATGTTGCTGTACCCGGGAATCCACATAATTTGATTTAATTCTAATAATATAATGATTAATGATGATAGCTTCCACAGTTCCACCGACCAAACAATCCGACAGTATTGTAATTATTATTATCGATTGAAAACGATTTTGTTCAACGAATGCGTTCCGTGTAGAGTACAGATATAGGTATAACGTGCAGACAATGGTATGACATATTATTAAAATATGTATATGTAGGTTGGTATTTTAATATTTTTATTTTTAAGCATTGTTATGAGCATTTTTAATTTTATCCACAATACAAATTATTTTTACTTTATACAAATTTGCTATGTTGTTATACGTTTTGAAGACAACAGATACTATGAGACGAGTAATTTAGTCATGTTTGTGGGGGAGAGGAATAAAATACATTTTACCTATTACTCCACCAACTAAAAAAAAACCAGTACAGCTATGTTAAATTGCTGTAAAAATATGTTAAAGGAAGATTGTATTACATTTTCAAAATTTAGTTAGGCACCCTAACTATAAATTTAACAATTTACTGGATTATTAAAATTGAAAATTGTATGCATTTTAATCTACAAATTAATTTATAAATTTTCGTAATGTTGACAAATTGCCTAGAAATTTGATTTAAATGTTATCTCCCCTAACTAAAATTTAGATTACGCCATTGCGTAATGTGTTAGACATTATTTTTTTTTATGTAGATAAATAGGTAAATAGTAGGTACTATAGTTACTACTTATTATATGTACTATATCTAAAGATTGTAAATATTTATAAGTATTTAAATAAATTTGTTTATTTACATTAAAATGTATGTACCTATATACTTGTATATCTTTTAAAAATTGTTTATCGCTACCTATATCTTGCTACAGCTTCTATGATAGTTACTATGGATATACATAATCTACATAGCAATTTAATAAGTAGATACAAGTATAATATTGAATCAGATCTTTTAGTTTAAATAGTGTTTCATATGGTAGGTATACCTATATATAAATATATATACCATATATGTGTCGTCGTAATATTTCAGAATTCCAGATACATATTATATACATAATAATTAACCATGGAAGGAGGTAAGTAACATTATATAGATGTATTTAGTGGTTTTCTCCAGCGTATCAGGATTTTAGTAGATACTGTGGGTACCTAGCTTACAAGAGACCACTTGTGTAGGAAACCAACTATAAATTCAAAACCGTTCGCTTACATCGCGATATTTTAGTGAAACATATCTAATTACATACAAAACAAATGTCTTAACACCTTTTATTTATCACTCTTAAAAAAAAAAATATTAGGTATAAATAGAAAAGTACAAAACAAAATAAAAATGATAACGGTATTAAAATTATAGGGATTAGCAGCAGTTATTTTCTATTTTTGACTAACACACGTCTAAATTTCTTTTAATATTATTATTTACTAATATTATTCACTTTACAGTTTATACTCTATTTTATCAAAATATTATAATTTTTTACAATAAAATATAAATTTATAGTACATATTATAAAGAAATCTGAATGATCACTTTGGATTGACAATTGACCCAGTACGTTCTATATTTAGTGTTTTTATATTAACTTGACAATTATAGAAGTTTCGGCGTATCGTTATCGACTTATCATTCTATAAGTCTTTGTCGGTCATTAATAATACATATCTTTATTTTTATAATTACCTTTAAGTATAAAATATTATGGTTTATAGGTAATATATTATATATATATTATTCTGGTAGATAGGTCTTGCCGTCTCAGTATGTATTATTACAAAAATGAACAAGATTTTAGAAAAAAAAGTACCTAGCTAAATGCTCATGATGTAATATGACCAATACAAATTTTGGGGTACTAACTGCTAAGCACCCCCAAATTCCGCCTATGGATAGCATAAGTGATAACATTACCCCATTTTTGCATTATAAATGAAATAGAACCTTTCAAAACTTAAAATTTTTTCAATGGGAACCAATTTATAATTAATTATATAACCATGAAAAAATATCAATTTTTTTGATAATGGATATGCCTTCTACACCACTACTTAACTAGGTGCCTTTTGTAACTTTTTACTGTTTGATTCATATATTATAGAGTATGTATTATATTGTTATTAATTAAATATTGTATATACGAAACCTATATGACTATACCTACTTGTTCGTAGCTAGTAAGCTGAGAAGGATTATAATGTATTATTATTAATCGTTTCGACTATTGTACTGCAAGGGCGTTGATTCAAGGCCAAGAAGGATAAGTGTTCAACATTTTAAACCCCCTTACATTTTTTTGTATCGTAGAAAACAAAAAAATTTGAAATTTCTACTAAGTACCTATAATCATTTCAATGTGTATTAAAAAAATATGAGCATAATATCACATAATTACCCACGTATGTAATTTGTTGTGAACTTTTTATACATAAAAAAATCGTTATAATGATGATAAATTGATAAATAAATATATTTTATAATACAACGAAAATGTTCGCACCACAGGACCAGCGCCTAATTCTTATACTATACCCGCGACTATATGCTACGTCGGACACACTCTGACCAAACGCCGTCTTCCATCCGTGACGATCGGACGTAAACGGGCGAATAGCCCTACAGGTCACGGCCACGGACTGATGTACAACATCAGAGACCAGACCCGTTTTGGAAGACTCTACAGGCCGGACTTCAGTTTAGGTAGTAGAAGACCGTTGCCACAAGGTAATAATATTTTAATATAATATTATTAATAATACTTAATGTACGAGGGGCGTTTCAAAAGTCATTGCCACGCCTCTGTAACTCCACGCCTAATTGAGATAAAAATTTGAAAAAAATACGAAATGATTCCTGAGGAAATTATTTATTTTTCGACATATTCACCACTAATGTTTAAACATTTGTCGTATCTAGTAACCAATTTTTCGATGCCGGTGAAGTAGCTCTCTGCGTCCAAATTTTCCAACCAAGTTGTGACGACGGTTTTCAACTCTTCATCATTGGCGCATCGTTGAGTGCCAAGGAATGCCTTCAGCCGGGGGAAGAGGTGAAAATCTGATGGGACCAAGTCAGGGGAGTACGGGGGATGCTCGAAAATCTCCCATTTGAACTTTTCAACGTGTGCAGAGGTGGCACGAGACGAATGCGGCCGCGCATTATCGTGGAAAAGGATCGGTTTTCGAGACAAAAGGCCCGGTCTTCGGTTTTTGATGGCCTTCCGCAGCCTGTCGAGTGTTTCACAATATGCTTCCGAGTTTATTGT
>JACXSJ010004767.1:0-11115 GCA_014851325.1 Pentalonia nigronervosa | reverse complement strand
GGAATAATTTTAATTTGTATAGGAGGCCATCGTGCCAAACCCTGTCAAAGGCTTGGGCCACATCCAGAAAAACTCCTGGACAGTATTCTTTTTCGAATGAAGTTTGGATTTTATCAGTAATTCTGTGTATTTGATGTATTGTCGAGTGAGATGTCCTGAAGCCAAATTGTGTGTGGGGTATTATATTGTTTGAATGAATAAGTGGTCTAATTCTTTTGATGATAATTTTCTCGAACAGTTTAGCTAAGACTGGGAGCAGACTTATAGGTCTATAGGATGACGGCAGGTGTTTGGGTTTACCAGGTTTATGTATAAGTATTACTATAGAAAATTTCCAGATTTGAGGGAAGTGAGAGAGTCTTAACATGGAATTATAAATAAATGTGAGAAGTAATAGAGTTTTATTGGGTAAGTGTTGTAATATTTTGTTTGTAATTAAGTCGTATACAGGTGACTTCCTTGGCTTTAGTTTGCTAATTAAGTGTTTGATTTCATTTGGGGTTGTGTGTTTTGGTGGGAGAGACATTGGTAAAGGACTATCAAGAAATCTGGCAATATTGTCAAGGTGTGTAGATTCAGGATTAACATTAGAATGTGGCGTAAATATATTTGAGAGATGGGTTCCAAAAAATTCAGCTTTATCTTTGTCAGAGATCGCTAACTCACCGTTTGGACCACTGAGCGGTGTAGCTTGTTCTTTGATTTTGAGAATATTTTTGGTAGTTCTCCATAGAGAACCATCATTAGAATTTAGTGATTGAAATTTTTCTTGGAAAATGTTGGATTTGTGTTTTATAATGAGTTTTTTGATTAAATTTGATAGGAAATTTAATAATCGTTTGTCAGAAGGCAGGTTGAATCTTTGCCACAACGAGCGAACCCTTCTTTTTTTAACTATTAATTTTTGGATTTGAGGAGGAAGGATATTATGTTTTGAGTTGTCTGGTGTATTTGCGACATATGATGCTTTAAAAACGGCAGTTTGGATTGAGGTCGTTAGGTTTTGCGCTGCTTCATCGATTTGGCCGGTTGATTTGAGTGAGATTTTAAGGTTAGTGGCATTTTCTAGATTTTTTGAAAAGGAACTCCAATTGACTGGTCCTTTCGCTAAGGAGGGACGTGGAGGATTGTAGTAAGTTTCGCAATTCAGATTGAGAAGAACTGGACTGTGGTCACATGCTGGATCTACTAGATTTTTTATGGAATGAGTAATATGCTGCCTTGGGATTGTGGTGAGAAAAAAATCTAAAATATCGGGATGCCGGTTTTGGTGGGAAGGCCAGTAGGTAGGTCCCGGAGGAGATATGAATGTAATTCTTGTGTTCAATATAATATTTTGAAGCAACCGACCCCTAATGTTATCAGTCCAACAACCCCATTGCGAGTGTTTTGCATTGAAGTCACCGCCTATAAGAAATGAGCGGCCAAGTGAGTTCAGAAATTGGGAGAGATGTTCAGATGATATTGCAGGTCTTGGAGGACAATAAACTGCGGATATAGTTGTGGGAATATGATTCAGAGTAATTAAGATGTTTGTAGCTTGAATAGTGTTAGTTTTGTAATTAGGTAACGGTTGGCATTGTATTTTTTTTGAAATTATGATGGCCGAGCCACCATGGGCAGAGCCATCAGGGTGGTCAGTTCGAAAAATGTTGTACCCGGGGAAAAAGTTTTTAGAATTTGAAGTGCAGTGAGTCTCAGAGATAAGTGCAATGTCTATATGTTTTTCTGTGAATAGGTTGAGCAGTTCAGGTTCGTGACGTTTAAGACCGTTTGCGTTCCAAAGAAAAATTCTAAGGGAGTTTACGTTCGATTGCCTATTTAACATCTTTTAGGACTAGTTTATTTATAACAGTAGTGAGAAGTTGAATTAAAGGATTTATCACTAATTTTAATTCTGATAAGAATGAGGAAAATTGAGAGGTTAGGTTGTTATCGGGTTGAGTATTAAACATATTTGAATTGAAATTATTTTTTTTGTAATAATTTGGTTTATCTTTGCTATCTTGTGGGTGAGACACGTTTGTTGGAAGGCTTGGGAATTCTTTGGTATTATTGAAGTTGAGATTAGGTTGACCAGAGAGTGTGCCATCGCTAGTGGTTTTACCCCCATTTACATTATAATTTATATTAACATTTTGTTTGGTTGTAGCTTTGGAATTATTGTGAAACTTCTGCAGGTCTTTGTGAACGGTACATCCGCGGTAATTTGCCGGATGACTTCCTCCACAGAGAGCGCACGTTGGAGGTTGATCTATGGATTTGGTGCAAGATGAAGATGTGTGAAGTTCAGCGCAGCGGACGCAGCGAGGTGGATGTGAACAATAGCTTTTGGAGTGGCCATATTTCTGGCAGTTTTGGCATTGAATTACTTCCCGACGTTTATATGGCTCTTCAATTCGAACTTTGGTGTGAAGGATGGATGTTACGTGGAATATATCTTTGTTGATTTCGGCTGGTTCCAGATCGACAAAGAAGAGAGGCAGATTATTTTTTGTTATTTTGTGACGGACATTTGCAACTTGACGTACTGTGAAGCCAATTTCTTGGATGGCGATTCCAATCTCATTTAATGGGGTGGAAGGATGAATATTACGTATAACAACACGAAAAGCTTTGTTTTCACGTTGTTGATATGTGTGATATTCGGCTTTATTTGCATTTAAATACTTTATCACAGCTCTATAAGAGTCGGAATTCTTAGTGAGAAATTTTAAATCATTAGTGGATGACTTGAATAAGAAATTTTCTGCACCAAGCAGTTTGAGAAAATCGTTGCTAAGCGTAAAAAAATCGAGTACTCCTTGAACCATAATTGGTGGAGGGGATGGTGGAGGTTTGACGGGTTCACTAATATCGTCTGATGCTTCGTTTGATAGATTCTGAGATGGGACCGCTGTCTCTGGGTTGTCATCAGCAGTGAGGCAGGAGTATCTATTTGTTGTTGAAAATATACTTTTTTGGGTCGTCTTAGCTATTTTGCTTGTGGAAAGTTCGTCAGAGGATGAAAGATTCCTACCGGTTTTACTAGACTTATTTACGGTAACTTCTATGTCCATGTCAGGATTTTCAAACACATCACTTGATGCACTCTGTATACGATTGGATGACGCGGAATTAGTTTTATTTTTATTTGAGGTTTTAATTTTCCAATCAGTACTATTTACATTATGATTGCGGTTCATTGTGCGTATTGTCGTTATCGCGACTTGGGTTAGATTAGATGAATAGCTGCTGCCGGCAACGCCGGGGAGCGCGGACGACAATTAATTACGTAGATACCGTATAGACGAACGAGTATAGCAATTATAATTACCAGTTTTTGGATGATTTGGGCTTGAGAGGTTGAAATTCCGTGGCGATGACGGAAGTGGGCTACACAGGCCGATATCCAGATTTTTTTGACACCAATCACAATTAATTTGGTTAGGTAAGACTTGAGAAACAAAAGAAACTTCGTGCATGTATAACTGATACGTGTGTTGCGAACAACAGTCACGGAGCGAATGTTACTAAAAGTTAAACCTAATATTATGATTTTGTAATATGCCTATGTCAATTGAAGTCGTCTACCTCTTTCAGTTGAATCTGCATTGAACTTATCAATAATTGTATCGAAATTAATTTTAAAAGTTTTTTCGATATGTAAAATAGCCATGTTACTAAGTCTTTCTTGACTAATGGTGTTTCTTGTAAATGTTTTGAGGCGACGAAGAGATGAAAACGAACGTTCACTCGAAGCAGAACTCATCGGAATAGAAAGAAAAATTTTATAAATTTTATAAATATTGTCAAACGAGCCAATCAAGTCCTTTTCCAAGTACAAAACTAAACGAGCTTCAAAATTATCAGCAATATTATTTGATGAACACATTTTCCCAAATAGTTTTAATTCTGCCTTTAAGTCGTCATAATTAATATTGTAGGTGTTACAAACTTCTAAAATATCTTCATCCCTGTTATTTCTAGTACTTAAACAATTTTGAAGAGCGTTAAGTATTTTTAAATTGTTTTCTGCAAACTTTGTTTTAATATCATTTATAATTATAGCTAATACAGGAAAATAGATATTAATTTTGAAATATGATGCAACGTTTCTCGAAATTAAAGTTTCACCACCACCTAATCTTGTAGGTATTGTTCTTATTCTTGGAATTATGGGTGGTGAAATAGATTCTTCGGAAGCTAGCTGTTCTGTTTCCGTCCAAATTTGATCAAAGCTATCATCAGTGCGAAGAGATTGTAGCTCCTCAAGAGTAGCTGCTGTTAATATTGAAATATTAGAGAAATTAGCATTTTTTTTTTGAAACTGTAGTTATAACGTGTTGATGAATTCAAAAACTATCTTCATTAATTATAAACAAAATAAAAACTCAAAGTTTTGAATATTATTTGATATTGAATTGGTATCAGGGCCATGAATAGAGTCTGTTTCATTAATTTTTTCTAAGGTTAAAACAATTGAATTAAAATTATTTATAACAGAACGAATAGCTTCTATTCGGCAACTCCATCTAGTGTCACTAAGTGATTTTAAAATATTGTTGGATAAATTTGATTCAGCAGTTGCCCCCTCTCGCTCCCCCCCCCCCCAGTTTACGCCTATGACAACATTCACTTTTTATCTAAATGAAAAAAAATTAAATAAAAAACATGACATTTTTATGTAAAATTTACTTATTTATAAAATTATAACCAATAATTATTTATCATATGATATTTTTCAAAACATACATCAATACACAACGGTGTATCACATTGCTTGCAGTAAAATGAAGTTTCTTTTCTTCCTCTTTTGCCACTTATATATTTTTTTTTATCTGCACATACTTTACATACTTGCTTAGGATTTTGTTTGGAAGGTGTAGCTGGTATTCGAGTAATAAAATGTCGTCCTGTCAATCGATTAGTAACAATTTCATTCGAATCCTGTTGTCCAAAACCACTTTTTTCTGCTATTTGTAAACCCAAATTTACTATAAATGTCCTCAAAGAAACATTTTGGCGTTGATTTACTTTTTTCTTCAATATATAATTATTTACAACCGTTACCATAAAAAAAGGGAAAGTACATTTTTTTCCACTATTTAAAACTTTTTCTTTGAAATGGATAGTATGAAACCATTTGGTCTCCATGATCGACACCCGTTTTATTTATATTATAATCAATTATTGCATTGGGCTTGAATTTTAGTATCGGGCCTGTTTTAGATTTAACAGAAACTTGTTTCATGTCCGCGGAATGAGCAGTAGATAATACTAGTACATTTCTAGTGTCTTTCCATTTTATACACATCAAACAATCTTGTTTCGCATATGTCATTTCCCCTTTCTGTAATTTTACCTTCAATACGTCTTTTGGTAAATCTTTACATTTGACATCACCGTCCCTACACCATTTGTATTTTTATCCCAATGTGCATATAGAAAAGCTGGACTTATGTAAAATCTATCCATAAATACAGTGTGTCCTCTGTAATAGTAATTTTCTAAAAGTCTATCAAATAATGCAATTATTGAATTATCTTCTTGATTTTTTCCAGAATAAATCTTAAATTTTAAAGTATATCCTGTTAATGCATCTGAAAGTATATATAATTTCATCCTGTACTTGTGTGGTTTATTTTTCATATAAACACGAACATATACACGCTCTCTAAATGGACACATGCCTTCATCAATGGTCAAATTTTTATCAGGTTGATATGATTCACAAGTTTTTTTATTTATCAAGTCAATATAAGGTTGAATTTTAAATAAACTGTCATAATTTTCTTTACCTCTTGAAATATAATTTGCATTATTATTCAAATGCAACATAGAAAAGATTGATGAAAAACGGTCTCTAGTCATTACTTTTGCCGCAAATGTACTATGAATAAATTAATTTTTCGACCAAAAATCTTTCATTTGTTGTTTTGGCATAATACACATATGGAGAATAATTGAAAAAAATTCATGTATTTCAGAAATGGTCACTGTTTTCCATTTATACCAAATAAAGTTTGGTTTTAGCATATTTTTTTGTCGAAGAGATCGGATTACTGAGTATACGTACCTATTTGGTTCTTTTTTTATCAGTTTTATCAAACTATCTGGGAAAAAAATACTAAAAATATCTAATTCAGTTGTTTTACCAAGTACTTCTTCAGAAACACCTGAACTTGAAGTAAATAAATGGGGTTGGGGTTCAGAGTTTATTTTTTCCCATTGCAATTGAACGGGCGATTCTCTTATTCCTCCTAATGTATTTTGTATTACTCTATTTCTAGTGCTAGAAAGGCCATTATTATTAGAAATTGTTAGATTTGGTTGATAAATAAGTTCGTTTTGAATTTCGTCTTCCGTGTCCTCAAAACCCCATTCCTTAGAAATATCAAAATTATACATAATATTTTCTGGTGGTACGTCATTCACATCACGTATATCAGTCAATGAAACGGCTAAAACATCATCAAAATTTCCCATCACATCAACAAGATTTTCAACTAGATTTTCATTTTCAAAACTAACAGGTAGCAAATCTGAATACACAGGTTCATTTGGCTCATCATCAGTTCTATTCTCAATATCAATGGCCTCGACATCATCGTCATCTCTATCAGACCCACTATCTTCTATAAACTCCTCTAATAAACGACTTATAACTTCATCATTCATTTTATTAGTCATTATGTAAAGAAAAATAGAAAATATTCGTGAATATGAAAATAATAACTGATATGCTCGTAATGTTTATTATATAGATACGATAAATTTATAACGATACGACGGGTAAATATAAAAATTATAAAGCATTACGCTGTGTCCAACGTGATCGCGGCGAACGCGGTAATGGCGGTGCGGTGCGGGTGACGCGGTGAATAAAATGATCAAACATATAAAAATAGATTAGATTGTCCATCATAGGCGATAAACGCGGGCGACGCGAACGAATTAATTCGTTCGCGTTCGCCGTACGGTTTGAAAATCAAATCGTTTTGTTTTTGGTCGCGCGTTTTAGCGAACAGACGTTAAAATACTTCAATTAAAATTTATGATTTATTATACGATTATTTTACGATACGATTAGGTAAACGGGTAATATAAATTATTAAATTATAATATATGTATAGTACCTATTTTAACTATAATAATATTATATATTTATATATTAGATATATTTTATATATAATATATTAGATATTGTTGTATGGTCAATATGGAGCTCATTATATCTGAGGTAAAAAAAAGGAATGTTCTTTGGAATAAATTTAATACAAAGTATAGGGACAGATTAGTATCTGAGAAAGAATGGGAAGCTGTTGCCAGAATAGTAAATATGAATAGTAAGTGTATTTAAATAATTATTAACATTTCAAATTCATAAAATAATCAAATTAAAATTAAATATTAAATCAAGTACCTAAACATTCAATAAAAGATTTAATTTTTCTTATTCATATAATTTAATAATAATTAATAACTAAATACCTAGTTGGATATAATTTTAGAATTTTTTTGGAGAAAATTATTTTTTTTAATTTTATTGTCCATAAAATACTTAACAAATCTATTTCTTATATTAATTGCGGTACTTGAAGCTCGATTGTTGGCTCTGCCTTTGCGATTGAGCGATATCATTTGATTATGGCCCTTGGATGTGTCTGTTCTATATTCTTCGAGGATGTAATGTTGTGTTGAGGATTTTTTTTTCTAAATCTATTATTGTATTGTGTAAAATACAAATAGCTTTTACAATATGATTTGCGTTTTCTATTTTTATTTCTATTGATTTTAATAGAATTCGACATTTTGAAGAAGCTATACCAAATGCACACTCTATAGTCATTCGTGCTCGCGCATGTCTATAGTTGTAGTACTGTTTTTCGTTTTCTTGACATCGTTTTCTTGGAAATGGCCGCATTAAGTAATTTCTTAACGGAAAAGCTTGATCCCCTATAAATACAAAAGGCGCCAAGACGTTCGAATTTGGTAATTTTATTTCAGTAGGTAGTTCAAGGGAACCGTTTTCAATACGTTGGTAAAATTTAGAATTGACCATAATACTACCATCTCTATCTTTCCCGTATCCACCTACGTCTACCATCAAAAATCTATAACTCGCGTCAGCTACTGCCATCAGAACAATTGAATAATATTGTTTATAGTTAAAATACATACTCTCCGAATTTGCAGGGCATCGCAGTCTAATGTGCTTACCGTCAATACTTCCCACACAGTTAGGAAAGTTCCATTTTTTGTAAAATTCTATTGCTGTACTCTTAAAAGTATCGACACTTGGAGTAGGCATATGTTTGAATTTTAATGTATTCCAAATTGCTTTACACACTTCAATAATAATATTTGAGACTGTAGATTTAAATATTCTAAACGACAAAGCGATTTGCCTGAACGCTAGTCCTGTTGCTAAGTACCTACAAAATATATTTTTCACAAGTTTAGTTACAAATAAAAATTGGTTCACAGGAGAAGATGTAAAATGAAAGTGGAAAAATATAAGAGACACGTATTTAAAAGAAAAGTAAAAAGTAAAAAAGAGAGACTCCGTTCGGAGACTCTCAAGATAATGCAGAGGTGTATACAGGTAAATGGGTTTATTACCATTTATTGCATTTTTTAAAAGATACAACCACTCCCAGAACTACCGACGAAAATGTCTCTGATGAAAACGAAATGTCTGACTTATCAGATTCAGGAGAAATTAATTCATTTTCTGGTAGTTTTAATGATACTGAATATATCCCAAGTCCTGAAAATCCAGTTTCTGTCCCAGAATTATCTTTCGCTATTCAAAGTACTTCAAATTTGTCGCAAGATAATATTTTAACAAGTATTTCCAATGTTTCAGATACTTCTTTTAGAAAACCTTCTGCAATAAAAAGAAAGAAAAAACAAGAAAAACAAGTTTTGAAAGTGAACTATTAAAATTGGAAAACCAAAAAATAAACATGTTATTCGAATCAAATAAACCACAATTGCAGAATGATGAAGATATGATGTTTTTAAAATCACTTCATCCATATATCAAAGACATGGATAATTTAAAAAAATTAAAAGTAAGAAACGAAATTCAAACTGTATTAATTAAAGAATTATCAACAAACAAACAGCAACATCAAAATGGACAAGTCCCAACTATACCAACACATGAGCTGTACATTCCTCAGCATATTCAACACCAGATAACCACAAATTTATCAGATAATCCAACTTTCATCAATTACCAACAGTACTAAACATTTTTTAAAATTTTTTAAAATTTTAAAGTAAAAACAAAATTGTTTTAAATAATAATTTACTTTCAAGGAATTCGATTTTTTGTTATAATCTAAAGGGTATTATTTATTTTACATAACAATATTTTTTAATACATTTTTAATTGTTGTATTATAAGCTTTTTTATTAAACTTACCTTATTGTTACAAGTAACCTCTGCTCTACGGAAATAGGTTCTTGGAAATTTGTAGTCTTAAGATCAAATTCTGGCGATATTAAATTTAAAATATAATCAAATGTATTGGTAGTCATTCTAGTATAAGATCTAAATGATGTTTCATCTTTACGCAACTGTGGGTATAGGTGATAGAATTCACCAAAAACAAGTCTATCCTTATAAATAATTGAATTTAAAATTGATTTTTTTTTTTTTAAAATACTTTTTATATATTAAATATTTCACTCCAGAATTTTCCAATATTAACGAGTTTTTTTGTAAATTAAAATACATTTTTAGTCGTTTTTGTTTTTAAAAGAGTAGAGCATAAACGTGTAAAATATACCGCACAACCTTTGTACAACTCACTTCAAAATACACTGCATGTAAAAAAAAGTAAAAAATATATAATATGGTTTAGCCGCAAATTCGCGTTCTCCGCGTACATGTAGGATACGATTGCGAGCGGCGAATGCGGCCAACGCGAATTCGTTCGCATCTACCGCAAATTCGCGTTCGCCGCGATCACGTTGGACATAGCGTTATACTACTTTCATCCTTCAACAGCAAACAACGTCAAAACAAAAGGCGAAAATCTAAGAAAATGACAAATACGAGTGAAAAATAGATTGTTTTTACGACAATTTCGATAACCATTGCTTACAATATAAAACCAATGGGCGCTACAAATAACTCGTGCCATACAGCTCCACGTGGAGCATAATATCAGGGCCTGGACACTTCTTGTGTATTATCAAATCAATTCCGCCATTTAAAAAAAGGAAAAATCTTATCATTTTACATTTGTTGTTGTTGTGATAAGATTCAAAATATTGTTCCGTTGTCCGTTCATGGCTCATAGCTCATTAGTCATTGACTATTGTTTAGTTTTCAGTCATCTTTTTTGTTAATTGTTTTACCAGTGCCTTTAACATGGTATTCATTTGTGTCGTGAAAACTTGTGTGAACAGCAAGGTGAAAAGCAGAAATAAAGATTGTAAACTACATAAGTTTCCCAATGACATAACACTGTAAGTATATTGCGTATTTAACTCGTAGGTATGACAAGAAAAAAAACAAAAACACAGATGTTAACAAGTATAACATGTAACTAAAAAATACATTTATCATTTTATAGTGTTCATGAATGGTTAAAAAATTGTGATAGACTTGATCTTCATAACAAGTCATTGGAATACTTACTAACAAGTGTACGTGTGTGTAGTAAGCATTTTTTAACAAAAATGTTTAGTAGTCCTGAAAACAATCGACTGTTACCTACAGCAGTACCTACTGAATTTGGTGAGTAAATATAATTTACATATTATTGGCTGACATAAAATATTTAGCTATAACTCGTGACATATAATTATCGATTATGATTTTGCTAAAAATCAGAAAAGCATAGACGAAGCTTTTATATTTATACACTTGAAAGCATATCAAAATGAAGTTGCCTCAAATTATGGAAACTTAAATGTAACACCTGATAGTTTTTTTAATTATATAAATAAGCTGGATGATGTTTTTGTAACAAATTTTCCTACGATTGCCATTGAAAATAATGTAGGAAAGAAAATGAAGAATTTGATTGATAACGTACGTTTTACACATCCATGTAGATCATTTAGTTTTGATTTCCTTAAAAATCTCTATATCCGGCTAAGAATCTACCATAC
>JACXSJ010004766.1:0-11117 GCA_014851325.1 Pentalonia nigronervosa | reverse complement strand
TCATTTTAACAAAAAAAAAAAAAAAAAAAAAAAATATTATGTCAAAGAGAAATACAAATAATATTAGTGATATTTTTAATCAAAAAAAGTGATATTAATATTATTAGTGAAGATGAGTCTGAACTCAAGGAACCGAAATGCTCCAGTTCGACAGTTTCTAATCCTGTGACCAGATATTTAAAATTTATTATCAATTATTTATGAAATACATATAATATGTACCTATCTTGAATATCTTTAAGTATTTTATAGGTATAACTCATTATTGACATTATAGATTTTTCCATAATCTATTATTAATTATAATTGTATACCTATTTTATCAATAAGTAATTGTAGTTTGTATTGTAGTAATGTCAGTTTACAGTAAACTACTGAAAATCAAAAAAATCCATATCATGGCGTACCGCTCGTAGTCAAACAGAGCGTTGGAAAGTTCTCACAGAACCCTGACAGAATACCTCAGGCACTAAGTAGATGACAAAAAGGAAATTTGGATGAGTATACTGCATACGCTACGTTCGTCTATAACAGTACTTTTCATACGTCCACAGGTTTCCAACCCTACGCTTTAGTCTTTGGATTTCTCGTAAACATACCTCATACCTTAACCAGAACACTACAATTATGTTATAACTACGATGACTATATCTTAGAACTCAAACTTAAGTTACAAGTCATCTATAGTGGCCCGAAAACGGTTACAAGATAAGAAACACAAAGTAAAAACACAATACGATGAAACTCAACATGAAATTTCCATAAATGTAGGTGACATGATTTTATTAAAGAACCACACACGCACAGGAAAGCTTAACCCTAAGTAGATAGGCCCTTTTCCGGTAACTCGCGTCTACGACAATGAGAACGTTTCCATAAAACGAGGCAGGAAAGAAACTAGAATACATATAAATGAACTAAAAATACTTTCCCATTAATTGGTCTCAAACTTAGCACAAATGAATATACATTACTGAATTTAATAATAAAACCATACAAACTTTTGTTCATTTTACAAGCATTTTATAATTTTTGGCCAAAGATTCACACAATACACTGTTATGCAAATAAGTCATCCTTCAAAATTAGGGAATGTGTAGATAACCAACTCACAGTGGTGTCTTATGAATATTTCAAACTACTTCGAGAAATTTGAAAAGATTCAATCGATTATGTACCAAATTTACAAAACATGTAAAATTGGAAATACATTCAACGAAGATTTCATTAAACATATCTGTATTTAGTCTACCCACCAAACTAAAAGTCTCTTTGCTGAGATAAATAATAATAGAAACTATGTACTTAGAGCGATTAAACAATTTAAATCAGATCATATACTTTTTAAACGAGGATTAATCAATTTAATAGGTCGTACAGCAAATGTACTGTTTGGATTATGTGACGATACTGATGCAGAATTCTTCTACACAAAAATTAAAAACTTAGAAGACACTAATTCACGTTTTGCCCATCTATCAGAAACTCAAATACATACCATGTAATCGATAATCTCAAATGTTAATTCCACTATCACCGAATTGGAGAAAACTCAAGGTTCACTAGTTACAAAAGTGAACAATTTGCTCCAAGAAATTGATGCTCAATCTTTGGAAGTAGGAATATTACGTTACCAAACAAAACTGGTAGAAAGTATTACACTACTCAATCAAATTTTTGTTCAATACTCTTTCGAAACAGAAACTTTAGTGAGCGTAGTAAATGCTGCCTTGCATGGCCATGTTCACACTAGTATATTAGATTCAACCACACTAATTTCCTAGCTGAATAATATAAAATTCCAACTACCGACATGAGTTAATATTCTTAACACGTGGTTATCCACTGACGTATCAAAACTGCTTCGCCGTATGAACATAAAAATTATATATATCAAAGGTTTCATTATATAATTTAGAGATACCGTTAGCAGATAATATCGAATTCAGTTTATATAAACCAATTCCATTTCCCACTAAAATAGAGAATAATGTATTTATTATAATAGAATCTGAGAAAGTTTATTTAGGTATAGATAACTCAAGAATGTATTATATTAGGTTAAATAATTTACAATTTTCAACTTGTAAACCTATAGAAAATAATATTGTTTGTCAATATAATGACCCTATTTACAACATAGATAGATAATGTAAAGCCTCACTTTTCCGAAAAACCAATATGTTACCTGTTCATGTTTAAGATTTATCATTTGTGTCATTTTCATTTTTTGTTGTTTGCTGTCATTTTTGTTTATTTGTATGCAACAGTGAGGTCCGCAGCTACAGCCTTAGTCAAATAAACTCTTATCATATTTCCGCTTGCGACCGGCCAGCTGCGCGATCGTTATTAATTCATGTTATTTCAAAAAGTTATTATACTCATTCAAAGTTTTTTTTTTTTTTTAGTCATGCATTCAGTGTCACAAAGTTCTTAGTTTTTTCAGGTTTCATTGTTTTTAGTGTGGTGACACTGAAAGAGCCAGTTCATATAGTTTTCATCGTGTTTTGTATGTCTGTTAATGTTTCTTTTTTTTACACACACGACCTCCAAGCCGTACGGTTGTCCCGTGTTGTTACTGCCAGTCACTCGTTACTTCATATCATTCTCTATTCATTGTAAAAATATATAGTCAATCATTTTTTTTATACTTCAAACTGTCAATTGCTTCTGTAAATATCGTTCATTCATTTGTTATAGTACATTGTGTTAATATTATTCCCCAAATTCAGGGCGCACAAAGACATACTTGCAGAAGCACGTGAATTTTTTGCCATTTGTGTTTTGCATGCATACTGTGATTTATTCGTCTGAGCTGGTGACCCGTTAGTCGCACGTTCTCGGCATTGTCACACATTTAGTATTGTATTATTGTATTTTTGATTGTTCAAATGTGTGCATCCTGAGACGGTAGCAGTTTTTTGGTTCGAAGCCGCTAACGGACACCAGTTCTACAGGTAAACAGCTGACGAGCTGCATAATTTATTATTATTGTAAGCCTACCCTGGCAATTCATTTATTTATTTACTTATTCATTCACTTAATCTGAAGAAAACATATACATATTTTTTTTTTTAAGAAGGCTATTACTATTATTATTATTATTATCATTGTGAAATAAACTGTAACAAAAACTACCAATACACATTATTGCATTTTCATTTGGAATCCCACAAATCGTTATAATATAATTGAGTCGTGAAGGCAATATTTATTTAATATAAATAAGATCTGATAGCGAGATTAACCATTACCTATGTCTTGTAATTTAAAGTATATAGAATTAAATTATAATATTTGGTATAAATTAAAGAAAACTAACTCATGGTTATTATAGTAGATACTGATAATATAATAATTTATTGTAAGAATATGTCTCAACGTTTTAACCGTAAACATAAAAGGTACTTTTGGTATTCTTTTATTATATTTTTATATAATATATATATATTATATTATTATAATATATATATTCTTATATATATTTCTTATTATATTCTTTTATTTTATTCTTATTCTTTTATTCTCCAGAACTTAATTTTACCCTTTTAAAAGCACAATTAAAAATTAGTAAAATTAACACAAACGAATTAAATATACCTAATTTAAGAGAAAATAATCTATTTGAATTAGCTAAATATGCCAAAGTTTTAGAGGATTTGTATCCAGAGAAACAGAATTTATGAGAAACGTATGAATATAAAATTATAATAACTATACTTATAATTTCCGTTGTCATCAGTGTCAGTCTCGTTATTATAGTAATAAAAATGAAATACACTAAACATAATAATAAGACAACAAAAAGTATGAAGGGTAATTCTGTGTACATTGAATCTAATATTGCATCGTCAGAAAGTGTCTTACCCAGAATTAAGTAAGGAATGGGCAAGATACTTTCATATAACACCGAGGATGTTATAAACGCTCGTATTATGATTATTATGTATATATTAGTCTTGTCTCTTTATCCTTATGTATGTTTAAGTCTTGTGGGGATTAGTGCTGAACATGCATTTTACGTCTCGGACGTTTTATACCACCTAGTGTATGAGGAGTCAGTCGATGTTTGTTCAGTTTTATATGCAGTCGTTAGAACTTGCCATTTTTATATCAAATAACTTTTAAATTTCTTTTATGCTTTATCATCAATTCAATAAACTATCTGTAACTCTATAACGGTGTTACTTTATTTTTGGACTCCAGAACCCTTTACACTCCCAAATTTCAACCGACCAACGGATATATTACATAGATCTCATTAGCCCAATCGGGAGATCTCATCTACAATATAACAAAAATTAAAAATCTAGATTTTTCAACATACATTCCTTGTGTTTATATAATTTAAATTATTGATAATAACAACAACAAAAATAATGGGTATTATAAACTACATCCAGTGGCGTTGGAGAAGGGGGGTCAGAGGGGGCAATTGACCACTCAGATATAATCCAAGGGAGTCAAAAGTATAATTTTGCCCCCCTCCCCTCAACCACATTAACATTAAAACGTATACCATAGCAGTAAATTCCATTTAATTTATATGTATTAAATTTACGTATTCAAAAATGAACTCATTTTCGTAAATGCGCACGATAGTATTTATTATTATAACATAATTCCAATATACCATTGATTATGAATACAAGGATACACTATACTATAGTGTATTTTATAATCAATGATAATACATAATATTGAATAATTTAAAACTATAAAAATAAAAATAGACATTCTCTGTTCGGAGTGCTGCTTTATCAAATTACTGAGAAATTCCACCAGTCCCTATGTTCTAACAGCGAACTATGTTGTTTATTATTGTAATATTATTAGACTATTTATGGGTTGTACGGTGTTTATTAAATATTTTAACCGCAAACCGATTTTTTTACTTGTAGACACTACTACACTAGACACTAGACATTAGACTGTAGAGTAGGCAACAGTCATCAGAGCACGAGAGGCCAAGATTATTACTTCGTGTAAGTTAATCTTATTAAAATTAAAATGGACAAATTTGTCATCAGAAAATCAAACACAAAGGAAAGCCTTTCTAATGCAATTGTAATATATCGTGTACATTTTATAATTTTAAATTTTTAAACAATAAACTTATATTTCAGTAATTATGTAACAATTTTTTTAGCATAATATCTATGTATATACCTAGTATGTAGTCAATATTATATTATTTTAGCTGTAATTTAATTAGTTATTATTTAATGCCATATACTAGATGTATTTTTTTATAGTTACCTTATTAATAAAATAAATGTAGTACCTATTATAAAAAATTAGGTGAATAATAGTGTAATATAATATAATATAATAAAATAATTTTATCATTCATAAAAAACAATGTTAAGTGTATTATTTTTTTTATAATATATTATAGGTAGTATAATAACAAATTATTATATATTTAGTTGGTATGGGTTTTTTTTTCCTAGATTCAGAAAAAAGTATATAGTATATTGAAATGAGGACTATTTTTTCAGGAGTCAGAGTTACAACAGAATTCACAAAATAATATCAGTAATGTTTTATCAATATCCTCATTTTCAAAAAAAAGTAATCAGCCCATTTTTCCTTTAATTGAAACAAAAAATCAACCATCAAATAGTTTTATTTTTCCAAAACACAAAAACCGATCATTTTGTGCAAAGTGGTTTGAAACGTTTACCTGGCTTCATTATGATGAATCTAAAGATTGTGCATTTTGTTTTGATTGTATTTCATTTTATCACAAGACAAATAATAAATTAAATAAACACACCGAGTTATCTTTTATAGTAGATGGTTTTAATAATTGGAAAAAAGCATCTGAAAAATTGCGTTCCCATGAAAACAGTAAAATGCATGTTAACTCTATACATTTTCTTTTAAGTATCAATTCTAATTTACCAGTAATTTCTTTACTGTCAAAACAAAAAATCGAAGAACAAAAAAATGCATCTACTGCTTTATTAACAATAATAAGTACTTTGCGATACCTTAGTCAGATGGGATTAAGTATCAGAGGTCATTCTAATAATAATGGCAATTTTATTTCTTTATTAGAAGAAAGATCTCTAGATGTTCCTTGTTTAAGAAATTGGATACAACAAAAAAACAACTGGCTTAGTTCAGATATTCAAAATGAAATATTAGAAATAATGTCATTAAATGTACAGCGTGAACTTGTGAAATCAATAAAAACATCAGAGTATTTCTCTATAATTGCTAATTCAACTACTGATATTTCTTCTGCAGAACAATTTTCCTTGTGTATTCGTTATGTCGATTCAAATTTTGAAGTTCATGAAGTATTTACTGGTTTATATAATACACCTGATAATAAAGCGTTAACATTTTTTGAACACAATAAAAGATATTTTAATAAGATAAGATTTACTTTATCTACATCAAATTTAAGAGGTCATTGTTTTGATGGAGCTGCTAATATGTCGGGCAAATTGAACGGGGTCAAAAAATTAATTGAAGATATTCAATCCAAAAGTTGTTTTGTACACTGTAGTAATCATTCATTGGATTTAACATTACAAGAAGTTGCAAGAAAAAATATTTCCATGTGTGATATTTTTACTATGGTCAGAGATGTGTCAAATGCTATTCTTGAATCTGCTAAGAGAAAAAGTATTTATGAAAATATAGTATTAGAGCCATGTTACCATCCCTCTAAATTGGATAGTATAAAACAAAACCTACTTCCATTTTGTCCAACTAGATGGTCTGTAAGGGTTAAAAGTTTAACAAGATTTTTAGATAATTATAGTAGAGTTCAAAAAACATTGGATGAAAAGCTTTCAGGAAGTGTTTGCATAGCAGATGATAGAAAATCAACACTAAGAGGATATGTGAAAAAATTAAAAAAATTTAAAACAATATTTTTTTTTGACTATTGCAATATATATCTTTGGTCCAGTAGAACAATTAGCAAAAGTGTTACAAAATCCTAAATTTTGTGCATCTGATTCTATTAAAGCTGCTGATACATTGAAGAAAACATTACTATCATTCAGAACTAGTGAAAACTTTGAATAGATATTAAATACCGTGAATTTACATGCTGAATTATGTGAATTAGAACCACTTGAAGACAATAGGCGCATCCAAAAGACACCAAAACGACTTCAATACACTTCAAATAACCCTTCTACAAAATTATCACCAATATGTGAATTGAAGAAAGATATGTTTGAAATAATTGACTATTTGATAAATGAAATTGATAGACTTTTAATCAACAAGGTCTAAAAAACTTGGTTAAATTAGAAAACATACTTGTAGATAAATAAACAAAAACTCACCAAGAATTTAATAATTGTTTAAATAATATGAATGAAGATTTTGATGTAAATAAGCTTCATGCACAGCTTCTTATGTTGCCATCTATAATATCTACCACTACTATTTCAGATATTATTAATATTTTGAGAAATGAATATTTAAATGCAAAAGATACTTTGTTTTCTGAAATCACAAAACTTATTAAATTAATCTTAATTAATAAATTTTTCTTAAATTAGGTATATTTAATTCGTTTGTGTTATTTTTACTAATTTTTAATTGTGCTTTTAAAAGGGTAAAATTAAGTTCTGGAGAATAATCTAAGAATAAATATTAAGTTATATTCTTTGATGTTAACAATAAAGGATTTGTCATCGGTGTTTGCCTTACAATTTGTTGCTAAATTAAGAATACCAGTACCTTTTATATTTACGGTTAAAACGTTGAGACATATTCTTACAATAAATTATTATATTATCAGTATATACTATAATAACCATGAGTTAGTTTTCTTTAATTTATACCAAATATTATAATTTAATTCTATATACTTTAAATTACAAGACATAGGTAATGGTTAATCTCGCTATCAGATCTTATTTATATTAAATAAATATTGCCTTCACGACTCAATTATATTATAACGATTTGTGGGATTCCAAATGAAAATGCAATAATGTGTATTGGTAGTTTTTGTTACAGTTTATTTCACAATGATAATAATAATAATAATAGTAATAGCCTTCTTAAAAAAAAAAATATGTATATGTTTTCTTCAGATTAAGTGAATGAATAAGTAAATAAATAAATGAATTGCCAGGGTAGGCTTACAATAATAATAAATTATGCAGCTCGTCAGCTGTTTACCTGTAGAACTGGTGTCCGTTAGCGGCTTCGAACCAAAAAACTGCTACCGTCTCAGGATGCACACATTTGAACAATCAAAAATACAATAATACAATACTAAATGTGTGACAATGCCGAGAACGTGCGACTAACGGGTCACCAGCTCAGACGAATAAATCACAGTATGCATGCAAAACACAAATGGCAAAAAATTCACGTGCTTCTGCAAGTATGTCTTTGTGCGCCCTGAATTTGGGGAATAATATTAACACAATGTACTATAACAAATGAATGAACGATATTTACAGAAGCAATTGACAGTTTGAAGTATAAAAAAAATGATTGACTATATATTTTTACAATGAATAGAGAATGATATGAAGTAACGAGTGACTGGCAGTAACAACACGGGACAACCGTACGGCTTGGAGGTCGTGTGTGTAAAAAAAAGAAACATTAACAGACATACAAAACACGATGAAAACTATATGAACTGGCTCTTTCAGTGTCACCACACTAAAAACAATGAAACCTGAAAAAACTAAGAACTTTGTGACACTGAATGCATGACTAAAAAAAAAAAAAAACTTTGAATGAGTATAATAACTTTTTGAAATAACATGAATTAATAACGATCGCGCAGCTGGCCGGTCGCAAGCGGAAATATGATAAGAGTTTATTTGACTAAGGCTGTAGCTGCGGACCTCACTGTTGCATACAAATAAACAAAAATGACAGCAAACAACAAAAAATGAAAATGACACAAATGATAAATCTTAAACATGAACAGGTAACATATTGGTTTTTCGGAAAAGTGAGGCTTTACATTATCTATCTATGTTGTAAATAGGGTCATTATATTGACAAACAATATTATTTTCTATAGGTTTACAAGTTGAAAATTGTAAATTATTTAACCTAATATAATACATTCTTGAGTTATCTATACCTAAATAAACTTTCTCAGATTCTATTATAATAAATACATTATTCTCTATTTTAGTGGGAAATGGAATTGGTTTATATAAACTGAATTCGATATTATCTGCTAACGGTATCTCTAAATTATATAATGAAACCTTTGATATATATAATTTTTATGTTCATACGGCGAAGCAGTTTTGATACGTCAGTGGATAACCACGTGTTAAGAATATTAACTCATGTCGGTAGTTGGAATTTTATATTATTCAGCTAGGAAATTAGTGTGGTTGAATCTAATATACTAGTGTGAACATGGCCATGCAAGGCAGCATTTACTACGCTCACTAAAGTTTCTGTTTCGAAAGAGTATTGAACAAAAATTTGATTGAGTAGTGTAATACTTTCTACCAGTTTTGTTTGGTAACGTAATATTCCTACTTCCAAAGATTGAGCATCAATTTCTTGGAGCAAATTGTTCACTTTTGTAACTAGTGAACCTTGAGTTTTCTCCAATTCGGTGATAGTGGAATTAACATTTGAGATTATCGATTACATGGTATGTATTTGAGTTTCTGATAGATGGGCAAAACGTGAATTAGTGTCTTCTAAGTTTTTAATTTTTGTGTAGAAGAATTCTGCATCAGTATCGTCACATAATCCAAACAGTACATTTGCTGTACGACCTATTAAATTGATTAATCCTCGTTTAAAAAGTATATGATCTGATTTAAATTGTTTAATCGCTCTAAGTACATAGTTTCTATTATTATTTATCTCAGCAAAGAGACTTTTAGTTTGGTGGGTAGACTAAATACAGATATGTTTAATGAAATCTTCGTTGAATGTATTTCCAATTTTACATGTTTTGTAAATTTGGTACATAATCGATTGAATCTTTTCAAATTTCTCGAAGTAGTTTGAAATATTCATAAGACACCACTGTGAGTTGGTTATCTACACATTCCCTAATTTTGAAGGATGACTTATTTGCATAACAGTGTATTGTGTGAATCTTTGGCCAAAAATTATAAAATGCTTGTAAAATGAACAAAAGTTTGTATGGTTTTATTATTAAATTCAGTAATGTATATTCATTTGTGCTAAGTTTGAGACCAATTAATGGGAAAGTATTTTTAGTTCATTTATATGTATTCTAGTTTCTTTCCTGCCTCGTTTTATGGAAACGTTCTCATTGTCGTAGACGCGAGTTACCGGAAAAGGGCCTATCTACTTAGGGTTAAGCTTTCCTGTGCGTGTGTGGTTCTTTAATAAAATCATGTCACCTACATTTATGGAAATTTCATGTTGAGTTTCATCGTATTGTGTTTTTACTTTGTGTTTCTTATCTTGTAACCGTTTTCGGGCCACTATAGATGACTTGTAACTTAAGTTTGAGTTCTAAGATATAGTCATCGTAGTTATAACATAATTGTAGTGTTCTGGTTAAGGTATGAGGTATGTTTACGAGAAATCCAAAGACTAAAGCGTAGGGTTGGAAACCTGTGGACGTATGAAAAGTACTGTTATAGACGAACGTAGCGTATGCAGTATACTCATCCAAATTTCCTTTTTGTCATCTACTTAGTGCCTGAGGTATTCTGTCAGGGTTCTGTGAGAACTTTCCAACGCTCTGTTTGACTACGAGCGGTACGCCATGATATGGATTTTTTTGATTTTCAGTAGTTTACTGTAAACTGACATTACTACAATACAAACTACAATTACTTATTGATAAAATAGGTATACAATTATAATTAATAATAGATTATGGAAAAATCTATAATGTCAATAATGAGTTATACCTATAAAATACTTAAAGATATTCAAGATAGGTACATATTATATGTATTTCATAAATAATTGATAATAAATTTTAAATATCTGGTCACAGGATTAGAAACTGTCGAACTGGAGCATTTCGGTTCCTTGAGTTCAGACTCATCTTCACTAATAATATTAATATCACTTTTTTTGATTAAAAATATCACTAATATTATTTGTATTTCTCTTTGACATAATATTTTTTTTTTTTTTTTTTTTTTTTGTTAAAATGA
>JACXSJ010004765.1:0-11125 GCA_014851325.1 Pentalonia nigronervosa | reverse complement strand
ACGAAGTAAAAAACGGAATCTATGCTCCGACATAACACAAGCTAAAATATCTACTCCACACCCATCTATTTTCCAAAGATCCTCAGTGGATCTGTGATTACATTTTATTGCTCCTAAAATAAAATAATAATTTATGAACAATTTTTAAATTTTTTTGAAAAAAATTAAATTACCAATTGTATATAATATTCCCAGAAGTGCTTTGATTTCGCGAACACATGTTTCCGAAGCATCTCTTTCTCGATTGTAATTAGGTAGAACTTTTTCAATATATATATTCGTCATTTTTACTATATGCTCCAACATTTCATTTGAAAAAAATAACATCCAACACTCCAAAATTGTTTTTGCACTTTTAGCTATACTCTTTACTCCTGATTTTTCTGTAACTTTATTAGAATTCGCGATTCTTACACGAACATTTGGTTTTCTATTCCATTTTGTTCCGTCTTTTCCAATAAAAAATTTGCGTCTCATAGATATAGGTAAATCATCGTCAGATTCATGGTACAAATATTCAGAATCTGATTCATTAGAAATATTTCCGATAGAACATGTACTAGACATTGACTGTTCTGTATCCGTATTTAGAAATGTAGATTAGAATATTCGTACGCGCCACCTGTCGCTGCCCCGTTAATATAAAGCGCCACAATCTGACCGAGTCAGTCATTATCGAGTTAATCGCGCCGTCTCGAGTTTCGTTTGTTATTTTTATTTATACAGTTTAATTTGTATTGGTTTAGTGTTTTCGTATTTTACTCTACCTACACACTAATCATAAATACTTTGTATTGTGTTATTATTGTGCAGTGTTCAGTATTGAATATTCTTTTATTTTTTTAAATTTAGTATAATGCCGCGGAAATCTAAACTTAACAATCAGTATAGTAAAAATGCACGACGTATGCGTGCTAATAGAGCTTATGAATCGGAAGAACAAATTGCAGCAAGAAATGCAGCTTAATAAATCAAAACAGCAGAAATTCGCAGACAAGAGTCTCGAGAACAGCGTGATGAACTTCTACGACAAAATATATTGAGAACAAGATCGGCGCGAAAACGGCACATAGCCACATTTAGAGAACGCGACAGAGAGCGACAACAAACCAACCGTGCATTAATACGTGCATCATTCGTTCGCCTTGCATTCGAATATGCACCAGACATCAATTACCCTGCACATACTAATTAATCTCTCTTAATTTCAATATTTGGATACTTTACCTATTATTTTTAAAATTTGGCGAAACGTTTTATTTTCAATCACATATGAATGAATATATTTTAAATTTTTTTAGAAAATATTAATTTGTTTGTACCAAAGAATTAGTAAAAAATTGATTCAATGTATTATAATTACTGAGCCATAGCAACGCGTGGCTGGGTCACCTAGTGTGTGTGTGTGTGTGTATATATATATATTACTAGCTAATCCGGTAAATATTGTTTTGTCATATTAATTATATCATCCGCCCGTAACTTCGTTTGCGTAGAATTTGAATCATATATCATATATATATATATATCATTAAATCATATTGAAAATAAGTAAACATTAAATTTATTGGGTTAGAGCTTCTCTGTAAACGATGTTTGATGTTGTTTTATTTTGTGGCAGCAAAATAAATTGCTTATCAGCAGATCCAACTCGTGATAGGATCACATATAGTTGGCTATGAGTAAAACATTCCTTTCGTAAGTCGTAGATATTTTCGCCGAAAACTGAAGCTGTTTAAACGGAATTGGCTGATCAGTTGGGATCATCGGTATCCTCGACATATGAGCTAGCTAACCAGCTACTGCGCTGGTAATAATGGTCGCTACAATTAAATTGTCCTTGAATTCTTCAATAAACAGTCTTGTTCCATTGCACATACTCGGAGGGCTTAAATTTCTCAAAAGCACGATTGGAATTCCGATTTTTAATGTCAATTTGTGTGGCGGCAGTGCAGAAGGATTCAGTGAATTTAAAAATTTATGTGGATAATACACTGCGTCTTTGATGTTCGTGACGGTGTCAATCGATTTGTAGTTTTTTATTTGGCCAGAAACTTTTTGTAAAATCAGATTGTTTATTTCGTTGACAGTATCATTCATGGTGACACTATTGCCCTCGAACACAGCCAATGAAATTCCTTTTCGTGTAAATTCTTCATGTCAGAGTAAACTGCATCTATTAAATTATCTAAATTATGGATTATCTGACTTAGTGACTCATCCAGAAGGATGCCACAATTTTCGCTTAAATTTAGAGTGGGAAAAATGCTTTCCCCAATTTTTAGTAATTGTTGTGGAAAATCACTATCTGTGATTCCATGAATATGTGCGCTCATATTTGTTCGTAATTTTAAGTTTTCAATCGAAGTCCATAAAGGGGACGATTTCAAGCATGCTTTTATAATATCTGCTCATGTACCTCTGTTAATGACAGAAAGTCTGTCAGAAATCTCCAACAAATACAAAAGTAATCCGGCCCACGAGAGCAGAGAAGTTTCTAAGATCTTTTAAGGTTCTGTCCACAGCCTCTATATGTGCTCTATGGCTCATTCAGCCCATATAATCAATGAGGCGTCTTATAGTAATTTACAAAGAGGTCCATTTTTGCGGATAGAACATGTAGATTGTTGCTCAAGATTTACAAATAACGGAAGTTTAAAAGTAGAATAAGCAATTTTTCCATCCTTTAGGAGTATTGCAGCAATTCCTGACGAAGCAACTGCTATTGCTATGTTCCCTAATTGTCTTATCTTCACAATTATCAAATTTGCAAGGAACGTCGTACCAGTGCCACCTGGGGCATCCAAAAAGAAAATTTTTTCCTTGTTAGTATTCACGTTATCGACTATAGTCTCAAAAGCATGTTTTTGATCTGGGACTAGTTTTGTCAGGTTTTCATTAACAAAAGAGGTCAAATCATTTATATTATAGTGATGTGCCATTGTATATGCTGCATTGTTTTCTGTACGAACTGGGGAAGGTAATCCAAAACGACTTAGGCATTTATCATTTAATTGCAATTATTTATTTTCGATGTGTATCAAATCTACGTTATAAATGTCCTCACTATATGATAAGGCGAAATCTTGATTTTGTTGTCTAATTCTGTGTCTGATATTTTCACAAAGATCGTCTTTGAAATTGTTCCATAATTTTAATGGTTCCGATGGCTGACAAAATAAAAGTATGACAACAAACAGCTCTCTCAGTTGTACTGGACATTGCGAAAGCGATGCTTTTCTCAAAGTATTTTCCCAATGGTCATCGTTTTCTAACGAATCTCTGGCATGGCAAGCTGCTTGATAGGTCTCTTTGAGAACTTCGTTAACGGTTTTAAGTACTCAAATGAGGTTGGACCGCGTACGTGATGTAGCAACATTCTATGATAATAACACTCTGACTGAGATGTACACCGTAGATTCTACTTAAAGCGGCATCTTTTTTATGCCTGGATGGCCAACAACGTCCTCACCACGCTTCCTTCGTGAGAATTTATTATTAGCCCATGTGTAGTATTGCGGGACTTCGTGGTATAGAATTGTCTTTACGAATTCATCTTCATTACAGAGCTCAAAGAAAGCCAGCAAAGTGGTTTTACGTAGGTTTTGGGACACTTGTTTAGCCGTTTCTGCGGTAAAATACACCCTTTGGCCGTTTTTTTAATTGGACAGCCAACTGCAAGACTGTAGGATGTCGCTCGTGAATGGGAAATTTTAAAATTCGCCAAACAGCTTCGGATGTACTTATGTTCCGGTCATTCACATAATTTTCCACCAAATTTGAGTTTTTGACGCTAAAAGTCGCTTGGTCAGATCCTTTATTGTTATATTTACAAATGTATTTGATGGCTTGAACTGAGTGGCAGTACTCGACATTTATGTGCGCGTTGAACGTCTTACACAATAATGGAGAATAAGGGACAATCCACCCATTATCTATATTGAAAGTACTTCCTCTAATATTTAGCGTAACGCTCTGGCCTCTATTTTCAGCGTCACGACGACGATAAACTGGATATCCGTCCTCTCCGGTTTGAGTATCGTTGACAAAACGTCGAGGGTATTTTTTTGTGCAGATATCGTTTTTCATACATAGTGCTGTTAAGTTAGGCTCTCCGTATGGCCCATTCACCATATTTTTAGTCACAATATCGTACAATATCGGGTCGTTTTGTTGGATGGGCAGTTCCGCAACTATGACACTATCAATTTCGTCTGGCTGTATTTTTCTTTCGAGCCAAAACAGCAAATGACAGTGAGGTAAACCTCGCTTCTGCCACTCAACACTTGCCATGTAACATTTCACTTTGCTTAATATTTCATCTTTTGTGAATAATTTTATGAATTTTTTCATCTTTAATTGAAATACCCTTGAAATTATGGCATAATGATCGCAAGACCGTTGTCCAGTTAATAGTTCCGCTTTAATTTCAGGCCATTCAGGGTTACATGTAAAAGTAACAAATAAGTCTGATCTCCCGTAGTTACGGCATAAGTCATCGCATCTTGCATTTTTTCCTGTAGATAACGCGGAGAACCTGTGAATGAAGACGATAATATTACGTGTTGACCGATGTTTGATGGGTCAACATTTGCGTCTTGGTTTAACGTGTCTCTAAGGTGAATATATTCTACAGCCTTCAGTCTCTGTTGATTACGGCATATGTAATTTAATCTTTCCGAAATCATTTTTACTAACATATCGACAATATATTCGCTAAATAAGTCCCTGTAGTAATGTAGTGGATTAAAACCATCTCTAACCATCAATCTAAATGCATAAAATTGCATACAGGTCACAGTTTTATTACGGGAAATATTTTCTTAAAGAATGGTCAAATAATAAACATCTTCTCCCATTACAAATATCAAGGGATACTGAAGAGGATCGTACGATCTGTGTAACTCAGAAACCCTTTAAAGTTGGCCGTCTCTACCATGCAGCACGATATCTCTGGGACCTTTTTCTTCGTCGACCAAAAGTACGGCTACCTCGTTTACAGCCGAAGCATTATATCTGCCCGGGTGTGCTGTCTGCATTGGACATTCGGAGTGAATAATTAACTTTAAATTATCCGAAGAGTTTTGTTTTAAGTTTTGTTTAAAACTTGGTATATATATATATATATATATATATATTGTGGCCGTTCAGTGCGATTTGTAGTTTGTTAATAATATCAATGTTTATTGTTGGAGCTATGCTTGATCGCAACGATAGCTGATCTGCGTCTGAAATGAAATAAATTTGCAAGAATTGCGGATTTTGGCCTGATGATGGTAAAAGACTACCTATAAGATGATAAACTTGGCCCTCTATTTTAAAAGTGGGCATAAAATTTTGTTCTCTAATTGCTTTCGCGCCAAACGAAGTCATTTGAAATAGACTATGTACCTATGTATGTTGATTAGAAAATGTCTAAATGATGAATGATTATTTGTCAAAAGACTTTTTATTGGCTATGGCAGCTCCTAAATATTGGGGAGACTGACTTTTCCAGAAGCACAGCACAAACCATTAGGTTCATCGGCCCATTTTTTGATAGAACACTTAGAGCAGATTTTATTCATAGCTTCGATTTGGACGGAAGACTCTTGAGCATAATCAATCTGTGGATTATATCTGAAAGCCGATCTATTAATGTGAGCTAAAACTCGATTGCGAACTCTAGCCTTGTGCGTCTGTTGTCTTTCTCTCTGATTCCGAGGGCGTTTGAAACGCTCAGAGCTCGATTCCCTAGCTTGTACATTTCTAATATTTTGTTCTTTAATCCGCTGCGAACGCTCGATACTTGACTTTTTTGCACGCGATTGCGACGCGTATTCTCTCTAACTTACAAGTCGATTTTCAGTTTCTAATGGAGATTTTCCATCACGACGTATTTTTATTGCCCTAGCCTGTGAACTATTTGTAGAAAGTCGAGATCTTGGTCTTTTGGGCATTTTAAAATGATAAAAAGATAGGAAAAATATTCGCTGTTGCACACAACCACTGCATAGCAAGCCGACCGCGCTTGTGGGCCGCGGTCTTAATTTTTTGACATTGACCTGACCAAAACGACGGTCGTTGGAAATTCCGAGTACGGCAAAGTGGACATTCCGAGTAAATATATTTATTATTAGTTTCGGCGCACCCAGACACGCAATACAATATACTCAGAATTTCCAACGAAATTAACAAGTACTGTTATCGGCGTTTTGGCGGTGTGTATATATGGAGCCTATTCAATACAAACAATCATATCTTTCCTCTTTATAATATTAATATAGATATATTTTTACACTAATATAAAAAAAATGTGTAATTGACAATAATGATCAGTAGTCGGTTTAAAAATATTATAATATACCTAATAGCAATGTTTATAGTTATTATTTATCATATTATATTTCATAAATTAAACTAATTTTTTTCAAAACTGTGGAACACTCTTAATTTTCACACCACGATTTTCTTTAATAAACTTTAAAACTGTTTGTTTATATTTAAAGTTATTTTAAACATATCTAAACTTTGCCATGTCCGCTGACTATTTCATTCAATTTATTGATCTCGAAATCAACAGATGAACTTAAATGTGTCTGATGTATAATATTTTGTCGAGCACATTCATATCGTGAACGATATGATATTTATCAGTCAGTGTAACAATGTCGTTTAATAAGTCGACAATAAAATTGCTGTGCAGATATTCTAAAAATTGTTATAATCAGTGGAGTTTACTATCATCGGCGGAATTTACATTTTTTTTCAGGTAAAAAAAAAAAAAATACCAGTGGAATTTACGTGTAATAAATCCAATCCTAAAATCGACTACCTAAAAATCGATGGAATTTACAATCGCTCAGTAAAATAATGTAATCTGGGCCCACAATGATCTTTATTGTTTTAAATTCAGCCTAGAAATTGCAGGTAATAAAAAAGGTCAATTGTAAACTTAGCCCGATAATGTACCAACAATAAACATAAAATTATACTGAAATATATATATTATATCATAACCAAATTAAAAAAAAAAACATAAACCAAAAGTTAAATTAAAATCAACAGTCTATCATAAACCATTTCATAGTTTCAAAACTAAAAAAAAATATTGAAAATCACAATTAAAAAGTATAAAAATAAAGAAATTCTAGTACCTAAATGAATGCGTGAATTATATGTCTTTCCATTTATAAAATAAAATTGAGTTATATTTTTACACTAACAATTTTATAATTATATAATTTAATTCTTCTATAACGAATTTTCATAATTTTTAATAATATGAAAATGAAAATTAAAGAAAATCAGTTTTGAAGCATAATAAGCACTGCCTCCTCGTAGTATATTAGGGGTAATGAGATGATTATTAATTAAATATGAGAAGATCTGGGCATATTTTTATTTTTATTAAAGCCAAGTTAACACGGCAGTCATTTTTACCTTTAAAAATTGGCTGAGTTTACTAGACTTTTTTAACTTTTTTTTCCTTGGGCCGAGTAAACATCGCCCATTTAAACCAATGTTATTGGAGCTGATAGAATCAGTCTTCTTTCATCTAATACTCAAATGTTTACATTTACGTTCCTATGATAAATAATTTTGAAAATAATTAATAATATTAACAAATTCAAAAAAATAATCCCTATCAAAAAAATTTTACAACCTTTTTATTTATATACTGTTAGCCATAAAAAATATCTTGTAATGACAAATTAATAAATATTTATATGTATTTTGTATTAGAAACATGTTGGTACAACTAAATAAAGTATATAATAGTGTAATACTAAAACCAATAACTATTATGGATTAAATTATTAAAACACAACCAATTAATTTAATTTAATACATTACATAATTATAATGGATATAATATTATTACATTGTGTGTTAATGATAAGTACCTGGGTAACTAGTGGTGGGTTTGGGAGTCAGCTGATTCATTGTTTTTTTTTTTCTCAATATTATGTGGAGGCTATTAGGATATAATTCCGGGGCGTCATTTTTTTTTTTTTTTTGGTGGGGGTGGGGGTGGGGGGTCAGAGATATGCATTTGCACAACCCTAGATTTTAAAGTAGTTTTAAGTTAGCTGCTTGATACACATGACCGATTGGATCGGAGAGTTAAGGAGTATATGAACCAGTTATGAATTTTTGACTGTAATTTTATTTTATTTGATAATGGCATTCTACATATTAGTAGAAAATATAATTGAATAGAATTATTAAAGCGTACTGTAGCTGTAACTGTCAAATTTTAGATAATATCCTAAAAACAATAATAATTTACCTATCTAGCGTTGAACCAACCCTAGAGTCACAATGGACAGTGATCCTGGCTACAAATAATTATCTGAGAATGATCTTATCAGTATTTAGTAATCTATGATAAGATGGTCGCAGAGATGTAATATTGTATGGCTGTATACGGGATAACAAAGTGCACAAATATGTATAACAACTAGATAGCCGACTGTGTTCTTATAAATAATGTCCGGTAATAATTTACAACTTAAGCAATGTTTACAAACCCTGTAAATGTTATGAATAATAATACCATTATTATAATTTATTTTATTGCTTATGTTATTACACATATATATATATATACTAGCAAACCCGGTGATCTCCGTTTCGCCACCAGATGGCTTCGTTTTATGTAACATTTCGTTTGATGATTAAAAGATGAAGAAAAATTTTTGTTTTGTTTTATGTTTGAAAAGGAAAAATTTTATTTCATTTAAAAAACAGTAATGAATTCATTTCGATTACAAAAATGAAGTGTTATTTAGTTGAACTTCTCTAAGTAAATGAAAGTGAATCCAAAGTAATACTGAATCGAAGCGTTATATGTATCCGCAAATTATCCGTTTCATTGAAGTGCTCTTTGGTAAACCACATTTTTTGTTTTTTGGTCTGACGTTAACACAAACAAAGCGGATGGTTTCCCAACTCGTGAACACGCAACGTATAACTGTCCATGTGAAAAACAATGATTTTCTAAATTTATCCCGCAAACACTAAGTGATTGGCCTTGCGATTTTTTAATTGTCATTGCGAACGCAAGGCGAACTGGAAATTGCAATCGTTTGAAGTCAAACGGAAGATCAGTCGGAATCATTGGTATTCGAGGAATACATATATTTTCACCTGCGTACTTTCCGTTAATAATGGTTGCCTCAATCAAATTCGGCATAAGTCTTTTTACCGAAAGTCGAGTACCGTTGCAAAGTCGCGGTGGATTCAAATTACGCAATATCATAATAACTGTACCAACTTTAAGTTGCAAGTTATTTGGTGGAAATCCTAGTAACTCCAGAGAGTTCAAAAACTCCATTGGATAATTTACCACATCATCGGAATTTGTTATCGAATCAACTGATTTGTATGTCACCAAATCGCCAGCAATTTTTGATTGAATGGTGAAATTTAGTGCGTGTACATCATTACTTTTTGCGGTAAGAATTGCTCGTTGACTTAACCAAGCATAATTCTGATAATTCTCACAAATGTTTGGGAAAACATTTTCAATAAGAGCTAATTGAGAGTCTACAAATCGGCAAAAGTCGTTGGTAAGAGTAATTAATCCAGATGTCGCATCAACTGGGACTTTTCCATTTCCAACAGCTAACAATTGTTTGGAAAATTGTGCAGCACTTTGATCATTTTGAAGTTGGACTTTCATATTAGTGGTTAGCGATAATTTTTTTACGTTATTCCATAAAGGTGATGCTTTCAGGCAAGCATTCAATTCATTTGCAGGCGTTCCACGGGGAATTACTGGCAACGTCTGCCTGAAATCGCCTGCCAACAATATCATCAAGCCACCAAAGATGTTGTTATTTCGCCAAAGATCTTTGAGTGTGAAGTTAAGTGCTTCAAGTGATTTCTTATGTGCCATTGTGCACTCATCCCGAACAATGAGCTTGCATTTCATCAACAATTTTCCCATTGCACTGGATCGGGAAATATTGCATGTTGGAGTATCAATTGTGTTTAAATTGAGTGGCAACTTAAGCGCAGAATATGCAGCACGATCGCCATCTAGAAGAGTCGCCGCAATTCCAAATGATGCTAACTGTTTTCCCTGTTCCTCCAGGTGCGTCCAGGAAGAATAAACCATCAGTATTATTGTCCACCGCTTGCATTAATTTTTCGTATACTTGTTTTTGATGTTCAATCAGCAAAGACATTATTTCGAACGAATTCCTGCAATGTATCAACATTGTATTGAAGCTCTCGATTTAATTCTTGGTTGAATGCATCGTGCATCGATTGATTTGGCGCAATCATTCCTACTTCAATCAGTAGCTTGTTTGCAATAGTCAAGCATTGATCCTCAATCAGAATCAATCCTTCATTGTAGATTTCATCGGTTATTTGGATATCAGGATTATTCGTTTGAATACGCAAGCGATGCAAGGTATCTTCACATATGTCGTCTTTGTATTTGTCCCATAACTGAATTGGTTGTGAAGGAAAACATGTGGTGATGATAATTGGGAACAGCGTTCGTATTTGGTACGCATTTGATAAAGCAACTGAATCCGCAAGTGTTAAATCCCAATGAGAATCGTTCTCCAGCAAACCCAATAGTTGACATGCTTCTCGACATGTTTGGCATTGGTGGCCATTCACAGTTTTCAAAAGCGCAAATGATTTTGGTCCACGTACATTTACCAACAGCAGTCGCAAATAAAAACATTCATCATTTCTAGGATGAACAGTATACATGCGACTTAGTACATCATTGGAAAACACCTGTGGTCAATCTGGAACTGGGGTTCCTTGTTTGCGACGTTGGAATTTCTTTGTTGATTGATTCCAAGTGTAATACTTGGAAATTTCAACGTACATCAGCGTCGCTGCGAATGGATCTGCTTCACACATTGCAAAGAAGCTAGTCAATGTTGTCGATGATAGTCTCTCAGCTCGTTGTGCCGTATTAGCCTCAGTGAAATCTTTGGCCATTTTCCAAATGCACTGCTAAATGTACAACTGTGGGATATCTTTCATGGATTTGAAATGACAATAATCGCCACAGTGCTTCATTAGTACTGACGTATCTGCCCATTTGGAAGTTGCTGATTTCGTCATTCGCATTTTCCGACGCAATACCAAACACAGCCATGGCGTTGCCTTT
>JACXSJ010004764.1:0-11127 GCA_014851325.1 Pentalonia nigronervosa | reverse complement strand
TAATAATAATAATAATAAAAGTAATCGTAATAATAATAATAATAAAAGTAATCGTAATAATAATAATAATCATAATTCATAATAATCATAGTACTATCACTGTAATAAAAAAAAAAAAAAATACATACAAAAAAGTTTTGGGGGGGGATCCATCCCCCTAATCCCCCCCCCTAATTACGCCCCTGCTCTAATATCTATCAAATATTATTGGGTGCCTGCTATAGTGCCATACATGCCATTCAACAAAACACAAAGCTTGACCTTAAGACTAATGCTATACTAACCACTATACATGTTTTTTTAATAACTTAACACACAAAAAAAAAAAAATTAATATTTTAATTTTTACTATTTCTAAGAGTGACAATGATCTAAATTCTAAGGTGACGGTCATCTGTAACTATCACTGTATATTCACCTACAGCAATCTTCTATTTATTGGTGAGTGGGTTAATTTAAGTATCAAATAGAAATACTTTATATAAATAATATTAAGACAAAGTAGAAGAGAAAATATTATGAGTAGAATACTGTTAAAATACATAATAAAATATAAAACTAAAATAACTGAATAAAAAAAACACTACTAGATTTAATTACAGTATAAAAATATTTTTTTTTATCAATAAAAAAATGTTTATTTTAATTGAGAAATAAATATTTTACTTAAAACTGTATTTATCAATGTTGTTTGAAAAACTCAAAACAAATTTAATTCTGTCTTTTAAATTATAATATTACAATACCATACTTATACAGTCTGTTTCAGTTCCACACAATTAAGTTGTAATTATTTAAAAATGAAGTTTTATGTTCAATCCAATAAATGAATTGTATACAATAATAATAAAAAAAAAAAAATTACCCATATAAATTAATATCAATTTCTAAACAATTTGCAATGGTTCTGGAACTAACTGTATTTGACTATTACTTAATAATTGCATTGATTATTTAATAATGTGTAGTAGTTTTATTTGTACATGCCACATATTCAATTAAAAAACAATTTAATATACAAAATGAATAGCACAGTAGGTGGCATGCACAAACAACAATTCAATATATTACAATAAGCATCAGCCATTCACATTCACCTAATGTCTTATTTAAACTGTTATATTAATACGCAAACCGTATTTTTTTTAGGATGTCTGTTATCATGTCCATACCTCACTACACATACCAAATACCTAAATACCTACTAGGATATACAAGGTGAGCAGAATTGTGAAGCAATGTGAAACAACAGTTAAATGGAGTACAAATTGCAGCTACGATCAGATCAGATAAGTTGGATGACAAAACATTTATTCTGAAACATTTGCTCATTACAACGATCAAACAAAAGTGATGCAATTAAAAGTAGGTTGCTTTTACACTTAGAGAATAATCAAACAACACACGGCCATGAGCCACAATATGGATTTAAATATACATACACACAAACACAAACCAATAAGTATGTGCAAGTATGTATGTGTATGTATATTATTGACATATTTTTTTTTTTTACCAGCATTAACATGTTAAATGCAACTATTAATGTAAACATATTTATTTATTATGCGCTAAAAAGTCTGTTGATGGATACTATTTATTATGTATAGCATTTTAAAATAGGAAAATAAAATAATTTAATTGTAAATAAATAGAAAGTATAAAAATATTATTATTTTACATTTTTGATTTTAAGGAACTTTTACACCTTTATATATTATTGAGTTCTATTGATTATTGAGTCTGCTAAAGAAAATATTCAAACATAACAATCCTGAATTATTTTTAACTAAAACTTAAATGTACAGACCATTATATTTCAAGTTTTTACTTCATATGCTACTTTTCATAACTACCTACACTAAAATCTAAGTAATATTACTAAATTAATGCCAATTAAAATACACATCTAAAGGTGATGTTTGTAATAAATAAAACATATTCATTTCCAAAAATAATTGTGGTGCTAAGTACAATATTTTATAAATAATAGCGCTCGGAATAAAAATAAAAGTAATAAACAATATCATATAAATTAATTTTTATTTCAAATCAATGTAATATACATTTTTTTTATGCATATACAATTTTCTTATATTATAAAAAATATATTTAAGTAAATCTTAATCAACTATAAAATACATTTAACTTTTTTTTATTATTTTTAAAAACGATACAAAAGATACACAGTATAAAAAAATTGAGCAGAGGAATGTTTGATCGAGTAAATATTTATAAAATATAAAAGGTATTCTTATTGAAATAATTCTGGTTAACAAAAACCATATTATTAAATGGCAAAAAGACTAACATAGTGATTAATACAAAATTAAACATTAAATTAAATGAGATTCAAATGTAAAATTAAGTCATAAAATTCAAAAATTGTACCCGTTAAGTTATAAAATATGGGAACACAAATTAAAATATATTAAATACATTACATTTTTATTAAAGAAATCACTTAATATAAATAAAAAAAGCTTAATTAAAATAAAAAAGACAAAAAATTAAGTAGAACTGTTGTTAATTGTATATTTAAAAATATAAAAACAAGATACTTAAAAATACATTAGAGAGCTAAGCTTCATAAATTTGTACATGAGTTTTCAACTAAAATTATTTTCTTATAATAGTATACATGTTATGACAATTAGCCATTGGTAACATTACTTTTTAAAGTTCAGTCGATTAAAAATGTAATTCAAAATCTTATATGTAATCATTTCCTTTTTTTATATATTAATATTTTGAGCAAATAATTTCAATTATCGACTTGAAAAATAATAATTATGTGAAATAAATTAAAGTTACATAATTAAAATTCAAAAAAAAAAAATGATTATAAACAAGTAACTATATTATAAAAACCAAATTGGTCAGAAATTAAAAAAAAAAAATTATATTAATAACAACAACATAAAAAAAAAATATGATTCTCATACCGTTACAAATACATTTTTAAATAAAAGCATAAAACTCCAAATGTGTAGATAACATCTTAAGACACTATGTCAAGAGGTAAAATGTTTCGATAAAATATTACATTTACTTACAATCTTCGCAAGTTATGTTTCCTTTTACTTAAATTATACACAATTGGACGACAGTTATATGACATTGATAAAATTGGCATAGATAAACATTTATGTTCAAATTTGTTAGAGTATTCACACTTACATTCTTTGCAAAAAACAAATTTACAATGAAGACCTTTACATTCAGCTCGAGTTGATTGGGAGGGTGACCATGATGCTGGCCTTTCACACCGTGGACACTGAACCAATTGCTGATCTGAACTTAATTTTTTGGCTTCCTAAAAAAAAATATAAGTAAATATTCATAGCCATTATCTATACATAATATACCATTTTCATAAAAAACATTACAATAATTATGAGTGTTATTATTATTATAATAAAACAGATTAATTTACTAATTACACAAGCTACAAAATTAATCTTTACATAAAGTAAATTTTCATATTCATAAATATTTGTAGTTAATTGAACTACAATCCCCAAAAGTATAAAATAGACGAATGCTTAAATCCATTTAACAGTTATACTTACTTTTTGAAATACATGAAATCTATATTTGCTCGGACTGACAGGTGGGCTTCTTTGAAGTACTTCTCTTTTTGATGGAGAACGCATAACATTGCTAATATTTGCTAGGCATCCTTTGTTATTAAAAGCTGACCGGTCTCTGCCAACATATCCACAACGATTTTCTTTTGATAATTTAAAATACTTTTGTTTTTTTTTTTGAGCAATTGGAGAATTTTCAACAGCAGTAGACCAAATTTTTGATACCATGGACATTGACAAGACATCACTACCAGATAAAAAAGATAATATTTTTTCTATGACTGGTTGGAAATGATAACGTTCCGATAAAAAATACATCAAGTCGACTTTTTCTCGACCTTCTATAGAAATACGTTCATGGATCACATTTTTTGGTTGAGGGTGGTTTTTTCTTTTTATGATCTGACTGTCATCATAGTTTGAACTTTCATGTAAACGAAAACCCAATTGTAAGTCAGAGCACAATTTAAATTTTTTTGTTGGAGATTCGACTGTATTGGTTGTATTGGTAATATCTTCTAATTTATTATAATTTTTGTTTGAGGAAAAATCATGAGTTGGTGAAGATAGTTGAAGTGAATCAATATTTGATGGTGTGTGATCAAATAAAATAGATACTTCAGATATCTGACTGAGATTAGAGGAAATAGTAGAACTTGGAGTATTGTAGCCACTGTCATTTATGCTTTTGTAAGGTGTTGAGGTAGTTACTAATGAACTGTTGTAACAAGGAGATTCTTTTCGTGATATGTCTGCCATTGTTTCTTTTTGATTATCTAAAAAAGAATTAAAATTAAAAAAATATAGGTATGTACTTATATAAAATGATTACATGTGATATTTGAAGCACTGTAGATAAATATAACTACTAAAAATGTACCTAATGTTTGTATTATGCCAATTATTAGCTATCTTAATTTTCTATTAATTGTAGGTAGGTATTACCTACATTTTGTTATTTATTTTCATTTTCATATTTAACTGTTTCTTTACTGTCTAAATATTACAAGTACTTCAATCAATAAATGACAATGAAATTTGAGTATTAGCCAATTATAATTTGGCCTTAGCCTGTTTTCACTTAGGTTATACTTTAAGGTAACTACCTAACTTATCTAATAAAAAAAAAAAAACAAATCTAGATACAATAAACAAAAAATTAAAATTTTTGTGAAATTTACATTGCATGTCTATTTATATTATTATACAGTTAACAAAAAAGTAATATATTTACAAAGGTAGTTACATAATAAAATAAAAGGTATCTAACCTCCTAATAGAGATAATACTATTTAATATTTTTCAGAACATGTTATCATTAATTCATTACAATCATACCGCTATATGTAGCTAGAACATAGTTATTAACATTTAATCTTATTCTTTGAAATAATATTCAAAAAAACATATTATTAAACTCAATTCATTCAATCGGTTAGGAATAATCAAGTGCTACTCATTCAGATCTTGGCGTTCAACTTTATAACCCTAAAACCCGGGTCAAACTATTATCACCTGAGCTATTAAGAACATCAAATGGTTATTAGTTGTTACCGAAAATACGTTAATTTACGTTGTCTCTCTAATGCCTAGAGAAGGGAAAAATTTAAATAATGTCGATACAAATATATGCAAATTATTGTTAGGTACTTTATTTTAACTCAAATAAATTTTTTTAAACTTAAATAATACTGTATTACTTTCAAGACTATGTACTTATTAAAAAAAGTAAATTAATGTCTTGATTAATAATAAACAATAAGTATATAGGTAGTGAGGTGTGAAGAAACATATCAAACCAATTAAAAAAATTATATATTTTAAAACAAATATTTACCATTAAATTACATTAGGTACCTAGCAATTAAATATCAGATTAAATAACTTTTATTTTTATAAGCGTCGGGTAGGTTTAAAAAAAATAATAATTGGCGTGTTGTTATGAATGATTTTGATACCATTAATTATAATTAGGCACGTTTTGTCTAAGAAATCAATATCTATAGGTACGTCATTATGACCTAATGTAGAATGCCGAAATCGATGTTATTAATTTTATTTAAAAAACGAAAAAAACAATTGAGAGAACCACAGCGGCAATCCGTTTCGATGGCGCTTTAGCAGCGCATAGAACGATCGGCGGCTAAGACTTTCGCAGCAAAAAATCGGATGGAAAAAAGATTTGGCGCTAATCAGAGGGCGCCGCCAGAGCACAGGACAAAGGTAAGTACCCTTAATTAATCGACACCGTCGTAACGGTCGCGTCGAGCAGAAGTCAAGCAACCGACGCATGACGAGGTTTGGCCGCCGCGTGGGACGTGTTTACAGTCAAAATCCATAGGAATCGCAAACTTAATCCAAAGCACTACGAAACACTAGTCGAGTGTCGTGACCGAGAGGTCCGCAAAACCGACGGAATCCCCGATCGCGCCCGATCTACCTCCCCCGACCCAATTTTTTTTTTTTGTCGAGACAGAGTCGTCGGATTTGGCGCGCTCGGCCGAACGTACACGGATTTGTAATCGGGACATTATGTGCCTCGGGCCACTGGTAATTGTATTTATTTATTATTGTTTTCGCGTCAGATGTGCTGCGGCGAAGGTCAAACGCAAAACGATCGAGGAACCCTGAACACGGGCAATTACGCCCAATTGGCGGCCGTACGTTTTGGGCCCGAGTGCGTCGTTAACGTGCCCCCACCCAATTAAACAATAATTAGTCGCCGTGCACGACGTTCAGTTATCGTTACTTTACCTGTTCCGGTCGTCAGACGAATAATATTCTAAGGTGGTCGGGAGACGCGCAAAACACGTCCTGCCGACAAGGTTCGAGAGATCGCGCGTAATGAAAACTCGGCGGATTTCCGTGGGTCACGCCGACGGTTTGCGTGCTTCTGGCGTGTGATCGTAACGTCGACGGCACATGATAACGACAACGTTAAATCCGTGTTACTGCACACGACGGACGACGGCGATTCTTGCGCGCCAACAAATACGAAATCTACGGGTGCTCGGTCGGAATGCCGGATCGGATTGTCGGTTAGGATTCGAAACTCGCGTCTCCGGCGACGGGGACCGGACAACATGTGTGACGGTGCCGGGCCGTCGGCGGTGGGGTGGACGGGCGGACGGGCGGGGACGAGGTAACAGCCGGCCGGTCGGCCAATGGGAGGCTGCGGATGCGGCGGCGTTGGTAGAGGCGGCGACGGCAACCGGACACGAACAGAGCCGAACACCACAACAACGGTCGAGACTCGAAAATTAAAGGAATAAAATAAATTCCGAACGCGTTTTTTCTGCGTAGTGCGTAGAAGAGTTCCGACGACCGGTCGCCAGGCCGAGTTGTTTATTGAATGCCGAAAATGCTGAATGGCGATCGGTTTGCCGGTGGAGCAGGTGGTGGAGGGTACTCGTACGATGCTACAACTCGTAGCGACGTACGGTGTTTATCACCCAGACGGTTGCACCTATTTAATATCCGACGTGTATTATTGAATATAAAATTATTTTGCAAAATTTGTTTGACTTTGGTTATTAGCGCCACAGATTATATGATTTTCGTATAATCTGTATTAGCACCCCATTCCCCCTCCGAGTGGATGGGCCGTGGCGCGGACACAAAACGATGCTTATTAGATCCTGCCGCGGAGATTTTAAAATTGTCGTCTCGCAAACGGCATTTTTGCCGTTTGAATGTCGATCTGACCTCGAAGCGAGCTACTTTTACTATAGTAGAAAGCTACTTTGGAATTCACCGCGTCCGCGGTGTAATGTATAATGTATGCGCAACGAGTAGGAATTGGATTGAATAATATAAAAAAAAAACTAAAAACCGAATATAATATCGTTAGTTATTTCTCATTTTATTAAGTTGGGTGCATTTAGCACCTACGACGCGATTTGTTTGAATTTCTAACGATTTTCTCGGCGGTTATTTTACGCCAGGGTATTCCCGCACAACACTTCGACGTATAAATATATATATTTATACATATAGACGCACAACGCACCGTGTGCTGATAGTATCATTATTATTGTTGAGGAATTTCGACGTTTTTACGATCATTTGCCATCGTCTTCCGCGATACACGGATCGCGTGTCTACCGTCATAAATATTCATAACCGCAGTACGAAAGCCACGAAAAAATTATCAGAGCGTTCGTCAGCATCCCGAACGGCCGTTAAGATCAAACGCGATCGTCCGAAGGCAATGATATTAAAATGTTATTAAAACGCCCGTAGAGAATAAATATAATCCTTGCCGTATTGGTTCGCAAAGTGGCGAGACCCGTACAGGTATGTTAGTTAAATCATAAACAGCAATAACTGCTATTATCATGCGCCGGGCGGTTTTATGGTTTCGAGACCATAAATAAATGAACGCGTACACGCGGCCGAGGCATTAGAAACGTTTCGGTGCGTACGAGACAAATGCGAATTGAAATAAACGTGTGCGCAGACGGACGTCGAAATTCCGGCTCTGCTGGCTACACCAGACGAGTGTCCGGCATAAATTAAACGCGGCCCCGCCGCCATTCGATTATTACTATGCGTCTGAACTACGCGCAAAAGGTACTCCTCGCTATGGTTCTTCAACCGTGTACACGGCCAAACGATTTTGTCCCCACGACCCGTTCCCATCCACCGGATTCCGTTAAAAAACATTTCGAGACGGCAAACAATAAGACGTTAATGTTATTATTGTTTGTTATTACGAAAACAATCGGACCGGATTGCGGTGGTCAAGAAAATCACAATTCTATTAAAATATTATACATTTGGTCATTTATTTAAGACGACAAAGAGATCCATAGGTATTCGACACGACTCCGACACGCAATTATACAAACGTATCTATGGGGTTAGGATTATAATATTATAAATATTTATTAAATGTTTTCGAACAAAAGTATGAAATCGCACGAATCGACGGCACTTTAATAATATTTATACAAGTATTTTTAAGCAAGACTGATTTCAGCAACTATTCGATTAGGAAAACGATAATTATTGTTTTTGTTTATTGAAAATATCATATTAATATAATTAAACGCATAATATTATGTGATTTGCATTGTTACTGAAATTGCATTTTTCAATATTTTTTAATTCTACGAACTTGTTTACTTCTTTAGTGTCATATTATGTTCCTGTGCTAGCGTGCCGTTTAGATAACGATTGAAAAATCCTTAACTTCTGAATGCTGTAGTCGTAAAATTATAATTATATTTTATTGTATGTATGCCCACATAAGCAAAATATTTGTTTTTTTCCGTGGCAAGAAATAACGATTATCGTTCGCTATACATACATATTATTATAAATCTTTAAAACACAAAATGTTACGAATTATTTATTTATAAACAAAACTAGAACCTTCGACGTTTTCTGGTACACTGGTATCGTAGTCGTAGGTGATACAAGGTGTAAAGTGTGGTGCTTAGTACGATCATTTTTCTCGAGTTAATTATTTCATTTATCATTTTTGGTTATTTATTGAATTAAATTTAAATTAAAAAGTGATTAACTCACCTGACCACTTGACAGTTTTTAAATAAATTATATTATACCCGTACCTATATAAAGCCACGGAGAACGGTCCATACTGGCCGTAACATAAGTTAAGAATATTTATGATTTAACATATTATTCATAATTAAAATGTTTAAAATAACTGAATATCTTCAGTATTCTGGTAACAACTAACACTGAATGCCTTCAAAATTAAAACTGAAAGCCTAACCGAATTTATAAATTATTATTTTAAAGACTATTGTCTACACTCGATAACTTCATCAAATAATTTTATTTTACAAACTGTATGCAAATATGTTACGTATAAAAAATAACATAACTTAATCTACCAAAGCTATAATTCCGACTACGTCTCGACTATTGGAAAAAAAAATTGACCGTAATAAATAATAAACAAATACCGTGAGTTGGGTACTATATATTACTTGAGATGTCCAATGATTATATTATACAATATGCACAGTATGCATATTCGCCGGCGACTAGCCTACCAACAATTATCAACAATTATCAATTTATTCCTGTACCTTTTTCCGCGAAGTTTGACAATCGAAGAACAGATAAATAAAGTAAGATGACCTATCGATAGTTACCAAGAAATTTTGAAAACAACCTTTTTCCGTATCACTTGTTACCAATTTATTTATATGTATATAATCAATTATACATTTTAATTTCAAGTTCTTACTAGGTAATAACTAATAAATAATAATGTACATTATAAATTAGATATTATTTTCATTCCTTATCGGTTGTCACACAAGTAAAATATATTATATGGACAATCGGTTAGTTCAAAACGAAATTATAAATGGTATATTATTAGGTACATTATTGATAAAGACATTTTAAACTATATATATATAAAGATAAATAAACCTGATTTCCACAAAAGTACTGCAAATAAAAAAAAATGATAAATATAAAAATAAGAACTATTTTTAAATTTATGAAGGATTGAGTTCCATAGACAATAATTATTAAAAACAATTGAAAACGGTTATAAATTCACTAGATATATTATTTTTTAAGACTGTATAAAATAATATTATAAAGATAATTCAATAATATGTAAATATTGTGTCCCTTTTTTTCGTAGTTGAACCGAAGGCGCTTTGCCGCCGAGGGAAACGCTTGACTGCTTGAGCATGACTTCTCTAGTATAAATATACAATAGGTACAAAATATAATGTAATTAATATTACTTCCTTGAATTTTTTTTTTTGTCATCTTTTAAATTCCCAGGTGGACTTTTCACCCTCTTCCACACACGAGTAAATTCTTAAGAAATTTAAATTTGTTGGTGCCATTTAGATCAGATAATAAGATTATTCTAAAAAAAATTATCTCGATTTTCCGCCAAACTTTTGGAATATACCTACACAATAAATATACACACACGAGTGACGCTACACTAGGGCCAGGAGAGGTGTAAACTGCAAAATTTAAAATGCAAATACCTCAGGTATATTTTGGCTATGTTACAAATTCGATAAATTAAAATAATTAAATTACATGATTCATTTATGAATTGACTATCGATAATTTCGAAGTGTCGTATCACTTGTATTAATTAAATGATATGCACTAAAACCAACGTCTTACCTACGTACACTCAAAGTTAATGAATGTATCTGAAATTTAATTTGGCCAGCAATGTTAACTTAAGTAATGTTGTTAATGTTAACGATAAGGACGATGGCATACATTTATTGATTTACGTCCCGACGTTCGTTCATTTTAAGACCTAATCAACTTTATGATATTTATGAATCCCGGAAAAAAGAACAAACATGAAAATAGTACAGTAGTCACTCGATAATTCGAAATTCAGGGGACCGAGTTAAAAATTCGATTTATAGAGGTTTTCGATTTACCGAGTGTTCGAATTATCGAGGGAAAAAAAATTAATTCGAATTAAAGAGAGGTGGAAAATTGTACATAATGTATGTATGTATTACGTTTATTTTTACATTTACTTATTATAAATATTATTACAATG
>JACXSJ010004763.1:0-11139 GCA_014851325.1 Pentalonia nigronervosa | reverse complement strand
TGCACCGAGAGCGCTAGTTGTAATTCTTCCTGTGGCGATCAGCCAATTTTTGGAGAAAACTGTGCGCATCACTCTAGAAACCAATACCAACTCCTAAACGGCGTTGAGTGACCACCTGTATAATATCTTAACTCGTGGGCACAACACACGACCACAGACAAAGCCGTACCTATGGTGTGTGTGTGTGGTGGGGGGGGGGGAGATTTAAGGGTCCGGACATCCCCTCCCCTCTGAAATGTTTAAACGTAGATACATTTTAGTAGTGAATTTAGTTTATTGACTACAATTGTATTAAAAATAAAGTTATAGAAAAAAATTGGCCCCCCAACCTATTGAAAGTGTTATGGACCGCAGGTAGTTTGGTAAGTTTCAAAACAATCCCCTGTAAGAATTAGTTGGGACCCCTGATATAGGTTATAAACTCCCAACTGATGAAATTGTTATCCGCAATTTTAATCGAAGCCACATTTATTATATATAAACATATATTTTATACATATTTTAATATACTGTACAAATCTGTGGTCTCAAGCCCTCGAATTTAATGGCTACCGTCTGCTTCAACTAAACACATTAGTAGGATACAACAGTTGGCCATCTGGTTTATTGTACATAGCTGTTGCGCTGACCCCCGTGGCCCATTGTTCATACCCACCATTGTAACAATTGGTGCTCAACAATGTACCGCCGCGCTGACTGTTATTTTACAAGTTTAAAATGGTATTCATGATGATTTGACAACCACTATCGCGCATGACGTTCAGCTGTCGTTTTTCTTGTCCCCCGACTATAAAGCATTTTTATAGAACAATATAAAAATAGACACTTGATCAGCTGCCGATCGGGCCATTGTATCCCTAGGGTATGAAATTGGAACTCTAAAAGTTGAAACCGTATCCGCGATCTGACAGAACGTTGGAAACGTGTATCCCGCTTTATTAAGAAATTATAAAAGCGGGACCAGTGACCAAGGGCGGCGGCCGTTTTAATTTATTCAAATTTTTAGACTACAGTATTCTTGTGTGTGTTGTCAGTTTTTGTTGTATCGCTTGTATTAATTATTAACAATATTGTTATTACTTATTTGACATGTATTAAACAGTTAATAACATTGATATAATTTATTTAATTAATAACGTAAGCTGCGCCCCCTTGGAGTCCGTGTTCAAGGCCATAGCCGCCCGACTTGATCTAATCACTCATTGTCTATACCCTGGCATTTAAGACGCCACGTGGTTGCAAAAATTCAGAATGCCTGCTGAATGGCTAAATGCACTATAGGCCAATACTTATGCATTAAGCATTAGCTACACCATGCATTGACGTCAGATACCACATCTGTGTTGGCACTTGACACCATAGATAAATATTTTATTAGATTAGCACTTGTCGTACGGCGTATGCGCGTTTAACAACTACAAGGAGCGAAATGCAAATGCATAAATATTAATTTTTGAATCACAACCATAAAAAAAAAAACAAAATTGTCATCGATAACTGGTTTTGTGTATTAATTCCTGTTTGTCCATAAATTTATTTTGTTTTCCTCAATTACTTTGAAAAGTACTGGGAATTTTCTACTTTTGACCCCCTCAAAGTAGCTCTATTGCCAGAGGTGTATACAAGGGGAGGATGTAGGGGATGAGACTCTCGGTACTTACCTAATTGTGTCATTGTGTAAAAATAATAATAAGAAATAAATAAAAGTAAAATAATAAAAGAAAAAACTAATTGTTTGCGTTATACAAAATACACTACCCTATTAGATTATCATTCGGGAACGCTCAGGCCACTCAGGGATGGCCACGATTGTAGATAGAATTTTATCTACAACTGTGAGGATGGCTGATGGCCTATACATTTTATATATTATCTATAGTTATTACTATGATTAAAGGTATATCTTTAAACTTTAATATATACGTATATTTTATGTGTAACTTTAATCGTGGTTATTAATTATATTAAAATATCTGTGAATAAAGAATATGATAAAGCCTGCAATCGAATTGAGTATTCTCTTATCAAATGTAAACTAATGATAAAAATCCGCCATTTTGATTCCCTTCCGTTTTCTGTCCCTAGGACGGTAGGACCCTGATGCTTGTATGCCTAATGCAAAATATTTGTTTATTGCTATATTAGCATTCAATAGTATATGTACATGTTATGTAACTTAGTTACTCCTGATTTTTGTTATAATATAATTTTTATATTTCATTTAATCTCCACAAAATAATTTAAAGACATGGCTAAAGAATCATTAAAACCCAAAGGTGTATCATGTTGTGCAGTAGCAACATGCATTAATTATGCTGGCAAAATGAAGCGAGATGGAGAAACTGATATATATTTTTATGGATAATAATTATAAAATAAATAATTTAATACTAATTAAGTAAATTACATTTTGTACATAAATATTGTACAAAAATATTAATTTGTTTGAAAACTAACAATCATTTGTAAATCTAAAGTAATACCTCCAGTTTCAAGTTACAAGTTACAGTAGTTTTAATATTAAAATATTCAAATTTAATGATATATACCTCAAAAATTATTTAATCCTTTTGCATACTTTCATATAAAAATATAGTTTTTATTTTAATGCTTAGATTTCTAAAAAGTATCAGTTGCAGAAGAAATAGACACTAAAGTGTAAAAGAGGAGATAGTATGATTCCTAGTTTATCATATATGTGTTCTGAACATTTTAGTGACGATGCATTTATTCCAGATATTAAACCCGAACTCTTAGGTAATTATGGTTTTTTTTTAATATAATTTTAATTAAATTATCTCCTAATGCCAACTTTTTTTTATCAAATTGTTTTAATAATTTTAGCATATACTTCTAAATTTTGTCAATTAAAACCTGATGTCATATCTACCCTAAATTTATCAGAAGAACATACCCACAGTGATCTAGCATCATCATCATCATCATTTAGTCCTACGACTAGTGGAACGGAATTAAGAACAAAAAAAAAGGCTAATGATTTTTATATGTCTTGTAAAATTCTATACCAGTTACTCCTATGTAGAATCTAGACCAACATAAACTAATTAAAGACTTTGAAGTCTTCCTAACCAGTAAAGATTGGCAATTTAATGAAAAATATTAACCTTATTTAAGTTAAGTCAATGTTTGGAACGTTAAGCTATGAGTTAACAATTACCAAGCATTATATTTAACTCTTAAAGTTATAAAATTGATTATTTAAGGAACTAACCAGAAAAGTAAATTAAATTTTAACTTTTAAAGTTATCTTTAACATTTTTACTAGGTGATGCGCACCTTTAATAACCAGTAATCTATCATATTGTTATAAATTATTACTATTAGATTGATGTTATCTAAATATAATTTGATTATTACTTAATTTTGTGTTAAAATAAGTCATTTTAATATTTCACAATATTTCATTATTAGTTTCATATCTTTATTTGTTATAGGATCACAAAGGCTTAATCACTTCAGTTATGAATACTGATAAAATATTGCCTTCTAATGTACCTAGTTCTACAGCAATAATTGATGATGATTTGACAATTTCTACAAAACCCAATTGTAAGAGAAGAATTTAATAAAGTTTTACAAAATGAGTTTATTATAAACTTACAGAAATATAATATTAGATTCATAAATCTAATTATGAATCTGCAATTACAATCAAAAATTCACTGAACCCCAAAACAATTTCTACAGACAACAAACTTACTTTTAACAAAAAAAAAAAATGTCACAATTAATTTTGAAACCAAAAAATATTTTGCAACAATATTTTCTAAAAATCAATAGAATTGAAAATGAAAAAAAAGAGTTCATTGGTCTACTCAAGATATTTTAAAAGCATTTACTTTGAGATACTTCAGTAAACGAACATATATTTATGTTAAGGATGAATTGTATTATCCTTTGCCTAGTAAACTTATATAATTATTTTATTTACTTTGATATTTCATTATAAGAATAATATTATAATTTAATCATACTTTATTTGTCTAGTATTTCTAGTCTGTCTTCTCTCAAACATGGGCAAAAAATATAGACATGCGAAATGATATTATCGAGAATGTAATCAGAATAATGCAGCTTAATAATGATGCATTACAGGATTATGAAAAACTCACTATCTTAATATTTGGTGAAGTTAAAATATCCAGTATTATGGGGTATGGTGTGTACCATGATAAAGTTGTTGGCCCACATAGCATATGCTGTAGTTATGGTTAGGGGAATCACATCATAATGGAAACAGCCAAATTGAGTTCAATGTATTATATAGTGCAAGTGATTGTGGAGGTGGTAATATTGGTTTATAAAAAGCTTTGAAATAATCTATGAAAATCGAAGGCTGGGCAAATTAACTAATTTTTTTAACTCGTTAAGAAAAATTAAGTTATGTTCGAAATTAAAAGTTACTTTTCTTTTTATTTAACTCGTTAAAAGTTAATATGAAAAAAAGTAACTGAACTTAGTTAAAGATAAGTTACTTTTTCTTTCGTGTAAAATTAATTATCATACTTTTTTATTAAAGCTTAACAAATTACATAAGATAATGGAAGTCTTACTATTTTTTAAAAATGTATGTACAGTAGAATCTCGATAAGTTGAAATTTAAAGAAAATCAAATTTTTTCTACTTATTGAGGTTTTTAACTTGCTGAGGTTAATAATTTACTAAAGTTTTCTATGGAAAGGAATTTATTTCGACTTATCAAAGTTCCACTGTAATTATATTAACTATACAATGGTATACTGTAGGTACATACTTCAATTAATTATAAAATTCAATAAAACCCCTATGATTACCCCTATAGGCCTTTAACGGTTCTCTTCAATAATAATATTATATAAACATATTTTCTGTGAATTAGCAATTAAAATATTATAATTTATTGCTTATAGCAACTTAATATTACACAGTATACATTATATATATATTAAATCTTTTCGTTATTTACTTGTAACCAAGTACTTATTATGTTATTTTAATACCTATTGAAATCTCAAATATAAAAATAATGTAAAACACTTGCGACTGTTTACAATTTAGAACTTATTTAAAATATAAAATAAAATAACATAAATAGTATTTGATTTTTCACATTTTTTGACAATTATTATTTTTTTTTATATAAAAATAAGTTATAAAAATCAAAATATTATTTTAAATCTCTGAAATGTATATTAGGAAAAATAAAAAAATTAATGTGACTATAAAATAAATTAACCCGGTAAGTTAGAAGATACTTTAATAAAAGAACAAGCTTGTTAAGTTAGAAATTACTTATGAAAATAAAAGTAACTCGTTAAATAACATAACTTTAACTTTTCAACTCATTAATGCTCAGCCTTTTGGAAATCCTATATGCTCTACTCCAAACTGAAAAAAAATTATATTTATTCCTGATGCACCTCATATTTTGAAACTAATAAGAAATTTGTTCTTAGATACTGGATTTCAATTTAATGAATAACTGATCAACAAAACACCATTAGAAAGTTAAATAAAAAAAACATTAACAGAAATAAGTTTATTTTGTAATAAAACTAGTGAAGAGCATATGACCTATGAAGAACCTCAGCGTCAAAAAGTAAAATTAGCCTCACAATTATTGTCTCATACAACTGCAACAGAACTTCTGCATTACGGACTTATTGTTAATATAATATTACTTAATGATACTGCTAGCTTTATTGAATGTGTCAATAATTGGTTTGATTTGTCTAATGTTTCCCATCCAAATAAACATCAGACGCCTTATACAGCTCCTTATAGATTATTCTTGGATTATCAAGATTCACTATTAAATAAAATGTACAACATTTTTTTGTTAATGAAATGCAATAGAAAATATAGTCTTCAGATTTTTCAAAAGACACTTCTCGTGCACATAAATGGGATAAAACTACTTTTACAAATTGTTCACGATCATGGGTTAAAGTATCATTTATCTAGTAAAGTTAACCAAGATATGCTTGGAAACTTATTTTCACAACTACGGACTAGAGGTGAGCCAAATGACCATCTGTCCCCTTTAAATGCTTTACATAGACTTCTTATGATAATATTAGGAAAAAACCCTGATATTACTTCTAATCAAATTAATAACACTGATAGTAAAAATGAAAAGTTTTTACTAGCCAAAATCATGAAGAAACTTGATTTGAAAATAAATTATATATTTGAAAATGATAGTGACAGTGAATATGCTACAGACACAAATAGTGAAAATGAGTAAATGAGTATAACCATAAAATTGAAATGGTTCAAAATGCAGTTGAATACTTGATAGATTGGGTAGCCACATAGACACAACTAGAGGGATGCTTGAGGGTGTTTCAGCACCCCAAGTTCTTTTTTAGCACCCTCTGGATCCTGTTATAAAACACCAAAAATAATGTAAAAAAACAGCGATTTTATTATTTTATGTAGGATTTTTTTTTATTAGACATTTTTATTAAAAAAAAGTTATTCAAAAAGAGGATTTTCCAAACTTAAGTAAGTTATTTCAAATTATAGTTACAATTCCAATAAGTTCTGCAATGTGTGAACACAGTTTTCCAAACATGCAACAAATTAAACATTTATTTTAAATATTTAAAGGGATGTTACATATAAGATAAATACAGAATCAGTGTTAGATAAGTACAGCGCAGAAACAAGGAAAATAGTTTTAAAATTAGTTTAAAACTTTTTATATTATTTTATATTTTTATACTTTTTTTTTTTTATTTTAAAAATGTAACCAAATATATGATAAGTAAATATAAAAAAAAAGGTATTTATACTATTATAATACTATATTCATAATATTTATAGTATTTAATTACATTTTTGGTATTTCAAATACTTATAAAATACTATTTGACAAGTGTATTTTAAATACTTTAAAAATACTTTTCCTTTGTATGTAGTGTATATATATATATGTATATATATATATATACACTACACTCTTTTTACTGTTGTATTTCAACAACTAATATTTTCGTTTCATATTTTACAATTTTAAAAATTATTTTTAAAATAATATTTTATAAAAATTCTAGGAATTTAAAATACGAATATGACACTATTATGTTATAGCTATTGCCAAAATGTATATCTACCTTGCTGAAGTTTAACTTGATCTAATTAAAATATAAAAGGTATAAAACATCTAAAATTCAAAATATGAAAAAAAGTACTTTGAGTACTTTTAAAAAGTATTTATATTTATATTCAAATATTTTTTAAAGACAATCTTTGAATACATATTTCAAATATAAATGACACCAAATAATAGGCACAATTTGGAATGGCGGACTTGGAAGGGCTTAGCCCATAGACATATAAATATATATTTATATGTTTATGGCTTAGCCCCTATAATATTAAAATTAGCCCTCTAAAAATATGTATTTTAATTGAACTATTAAATTCTTTAATAACTACCTATCTAATCTACATAATACAGTAAATATTGTTTGAAGAAATTATTTTCTAAAGTTTTTAAAAGTTTAATGATTCATTACTTGTGTGTTTTTCATAGTAGATATCAAGTCCAGGCACTGAATATAATATTAGTCTGATAATAGTATTACAAATTACAATATAAATTATTATTTATTTAAATAAAAATATTTTTCATTTTAGTAATAGATTAAAATAAATGTATTATGTAAGAATATGGATAAAAAAAAAATCATAAATATATTATATTATATTATATTACTATATTAAGTACACAAAGTTGTATATTTTAAAAGCATTTAAACATTGTGTGTGTGTGTGTGTGTGTGTGTGTATGGGGGGGGGGAGGGGGGCAGAGTACTTCATGGGTCTTTTATTTTAAAATATAAAACCCCTTAAAGATAAAAACTGAAATCAAGCCCGGATTAAGACATTTTGAGGCCCTGGGGCCAAAATTTTAAATAAGGCCCCTGTACGAAAAAAAATAATGGATGTGTTATTTACTTACTTATTATAATAAATATATATAAGTACATAGTAATAAATAATGAATTACTTTATTCTCGACTTTATTTATAATTTATAATTTACAAGTTTTTTCCTTGCTTTTATTTGACAAAATTCTTTAATAATTGCTTCATTATCAATTGTTTGAAGAATGTCGTTTTCTGATGACAATATCATAAGTGCAGTCAAATTTTCTTGTTTTAATGTTGATCTATATTTGTTCTTTACTCTAGTTAGTTTTGAAAAAGCTCTTTCGGCCGAACAGTTTGAACTTGGTATAGTTAAATAAATTTTTAGTGCAATGTATAAATTGGGAAAGACATCAATTAATTCATTTTTATTAAACCATTTCCAAAGATCAATTATATTAAAATGTTCTGTCTATTCATAGTCTCCAATTGATGGTTTGCATAAGGAAAAATACTCTTTAAACTGCTTGATTTCATTTTTTATATAAATATCTACATCTTCCTTGTAGGTCAATATAAAGTTCTCAATACTTTGTTCAATTTCATTTTCTTCATTAATTGTATAAGCAATTGGAACACACAACTTTGTAACAAATAAAAAATTATCTGAAACTAACTTGTAAGCTTCAATTCGTTTGTCTAGTTCAGAACAAAATTTATCAATGATTATGTTGTGAGTTTCAATTCTAAACTTATCACCACCTGCAACACAGTATTATTTAAACTACGGAAATCTACATTTTTTTTTGTCATCCTTCTTCCTTCATCATGGTAAAGACTATTTATTTCTGGACCAAGTTCAATAACTTTATTTTCATAAACTACACTACTGTTTCTTAGATTTAAAATGTAATTTTTTAACGATTTTAGTAAATTCAACGAGTTCAACGGGTCACAAGAACTGTCTTGCAGATGTATAGATGTTTTATTAGACCTATTCAATATATCATCCCACAAAAAAGATAGGTACGCAGTTTCTTTTTTTTTAATTTGTTTTAAAAGCATTTTAACATCCTTTCTTGTGTCTCCATTTTCACTATTATTTTCACTAATACATTTTAAAGCTTTTATTATTTTTATGTAATTATGAGTAAGTGCTTGATAAGAAACCGAGTGACAGGACCATTTAGTTTGACTAAGGGATTTCAGTACAAGTAATCGGCCTTTCACATTTTTATCTAAAATATTGGTCAAAATGTCCCATCTATGAGTAGATCCACTAAAAAAATTGAATAAATATTGTATAAATCCAAAAAAACTGACTGCTTCTATACAACAATCAACACTATGAACACCAACAAGATTCAGGGAGTGAGCCGTGCAGGGTATATAAACAGCCAAATTACATTTATTTTTTACATAAGCTTGTAATCCTTTATATTTCCCACTCATGTTGGAGGCATTGTCGTAAGACTGCCCACGACAATTTACTATATTAAGTCCAGCTTTTTCAATAAATTCTTCTAAAAGAACAAATATTGATTCACCTGTATGACTTTTAATAGGACTTAATTGAACTAATCTTTCATGAACACCTGTCAATGTGCAATACCGAATCACAATAGCCATCTGATCTACTTTAGATTGGTCTGGAGTGGAATCCATGATAACAGAAAAATATTTTGCTTCTTTTATTTGGGCTAATGTAAAATTAAAAACATTATTTTGTAATAAAATTATTATTTCATTGCAAATGGTCTTAGAAAGATACGAAGGATGTCCTTTTCCTTTATTACCGTGCCTTTCTATGTGTGATTTCAAAAATGGATCGAATTCAGAAATAAGTTCCAATATACCAAGAAAATTGCCATTGTTAGTAACACCAAATACTTCATTATCACCTCTTAATGATAAACCTCTAGATGTAAGAAATTTAATTACAAAAATCACACGAATCACAACATCATTCCAGTATTTTGTCTCACTTGATATTTGTTCCAACATTTCTTTATTTATCGAATGATTAGAATTTGAACGTAACAACCATTTTGTAAATGCACTTCTATGATCAATACTGTTTTCATGTTCTGATAATTTCTCACATTTCTTCCATTTATCAAATCCTTTGCTAACGAAAGAACTATTAAAATGACTTGAAAACAATTGTACACATAAAACAATAAATGGATCCTTGTTTATTTGAGTACATTACCCACTTCTGATCACCAATTTCTCCATTGGGTAGAGTCCGTTTAAACATGGAAGCCGTAAAAAACCTTTTGTGATCTAAGTATACAAAAATAAAATAATAATTAAATTAATTATTGATTAAATAAAACTATTTAATATAACTTAATTACCATATATACGTGCAGACTGTTTGAAATCATTATTCTTATTTTGAAAAAACTCAGGTCCTTTCTGAATACAATATTCTCTGAAACTGTCATTAATTTTTTCAGGCGAGTAGTATGGATCACTTATTTTATACTTGTTAAATTCAATTTCAGAAAACACATCAGAAGTATTTCTCAAATTAAGTTCTATATCTATAGTAAAATTATTTTACTAAAATAAATCAACATATTTTATTAAAGTATAACAATTTATTGCCAAATAATATCTCCTTGAACATTTTCAATTAACGTTAAATTATTTTGGTTTGGTTGACTAGTGTTATTAGTAATTTTACTTTGTTCATTTGAAACTGTTTCATTGTGTGTATCTATAGACACACCTTGAACTTGGTTGTCAATACCTAATATAAATACAAAACAATATACCTAAGTTAATCTAACATGAAACTATGTAAGACATCATCAATAATAATTCTTAAAACTAATATAAAATTTAAAAATCTGTGTTCAAGCTAAACAATATTTGTCTTTTTGACATGAAACATGAAATTGATATTTTCGTAGTAGGTATTATTATTAAATTATATTATGATTATTCACACAAATGACAAATATACAAAAATAAAAGTATTTACCTGAATTTAAAACGTAATTGCTCATTAATCCTCTGTACTTATTTACTTCAATTTGTTGTTTTTCTTTTCTTTTTCTTTTTGAAGAACCACTTTCAAAATGTCTTTTCATTTTTAATATATGAAGAAAGAATGAAAGATGGAAAAATTAACTCCTCATTAAAATTAAACCATTAAACATTATTCATTAAATAACAGTCTACAGTCAAAATGAATGACGATAACAGAATACGACAAATTTGTTTTTAACGTGTTGTGTTGTTTTATATACTA
>JACXSJ010004762.1:0-11149 GCA_014851325.1 Pentalonia nigronervosa | reverse complement strand
AAAAATTATTTTAAAAATTAAATATTCCTATATATGATTCTAGATACTATTTTTGTACTTGGAAAATGATGAAATAAAATTAAAAGTTCAAAGTTTATACTTCTATCAAGTTCAAGGTCAACTTAAAATTACAAAGAGGGATCTATGTTATTTCGTTATTCATACTAATTCTTGGACTCAAATTTTAAAAATTAAATTTTATTTGTCATTTTGGAAAACTAAAATGGAAGAACAATTGAAATTGTAATTAAAAAAAATATAATTTTTACCTATAATATGGCTGATAAGTTTAAAATATAATTGATTTTCTTATATTTCTAATAGACATTAACATTAGTCACCTTAGCAATGTTTTTCGTGTGTCTAATATTTTTATTTCACTTACGAACCTCACAGGCTCTTTAATCTACCGCAGGTGGATTGTCTACATGATAGGTGATAATATACTCCTCTCATATTTTCTGCAATCCGACGCATATAGCTTAGTGATTCTTAACTTAATCTTTGGTTTTGAAACACCAAGCGAGACAGCAAGTTTATTATAAATAAGATGTTGCATTTTTTTTTTAAATTTTATAACTATTAAATTGTTGTTATGTGATATAGGTCCATTCAAAAGACTGAAACTGAAAAAAAACAAAGATTGTGTGTCAGTCAACTACGTACCAGTACTCCGACCCCATGAAAATTAAATACAAAAACATTTGAATTAAAAATTATATTTTTATTATGCAAAATAAACTCATTTGCCTTTAAATCTAAATCCAACTAACTATTAATTAGTAAGTACTATTAATATTATGTAGGTACTTACGTGTTACTATTGCAAAGGCATTTTATTTTAGTGTAACTGTGTCTTTGTTTTTAATATTTATAATTTTTAATGTTATAAGTTAGTATTGTTATGACTAATTGATTTGAATAAATTAATTTAATTTAATTTTATAATTTTGACCAATTTTAGACCAAGGTTCGTTATTTTAAAATAGTAAGTAACAGACAATATTATTTTGTTTTAAATTTTTTAATAAATACATAGGTAGATTTATTATGTGTTAGTTTTTTTTTTAATTTTTACCTCAAATCTTACCATATTTACTAAAGGAATTATCCTTAAAAGATAATAAGTCAAATAATATTATTTGAATTATGAAATCTATATAGCGATCTGAAGTCATGTAAAAAGGCATAAGTCAGTATCATATTTTAAAAATAATAAGTGCTATAGTGATTTAAATTTTCAAAATATAAACAAATAGTAAGAGAACTCATCATTTAACAATTTTTAAGAATAATAATTTTAAAATAAAATTATTGAACAAATGAGAAATTTATTTTGTTTCTTGAAAACTAGTAATTTTTAACGTAATACCTATATTCCCTTTGAAAAATGTGGTGGGAAACAAAATGTATTATTTTATAATTGCAAACTTTGTTTTTTAGACACAGATGAAAATTGAAAACTGGAAACTGAACCTAATAAGATTGCATATTTTATTATCAACTAGCTGTCTCACCCCAGCGTTGTCTGAGCCAAGTATTAAGTTAAGATTAACCTGCGATTATTTGCATGCATCCAAATCACATAGGTAGGTAATCCACTGCATTAGATCATGGACAATATGCGAGCAGTAAATTATCAGGTAAGTAATATATCTACCTGCGGTGGATTGCAGATCCCATGAGGTGTATAAGTGAAATCAGATTTAGGAAGGTACATTAAAAACATTGCGATGGTGACCTATGCCAAAGATTTATTTTTTTTTTTATAAATTTGTAAAAAATGTATGCCATTTCCTACTAATTATAATAGTTATAAGATATGTAACCATTGACAACCTTATAAATAAACAAAGATTATACATACCATAGCAACCATTTATAAACAGATATTTCCATCGTAAATCTTAAATAAGTAAGTACCTCTCAGGGGGGTTGGACCTCTACCTTTTTAAATCAGCCAATCTTCTTCCCAGTTGTCCAATGTAAATGTGTCTCAAATTTAATCGCAATCGGTTGAACAATTTTGGAATGTATAAAGAACAGACAGACAGACAGACATTAATTAATATATTTATGTATATAAGACAAAAATTGCTAGAGGTTTTGTTATTATTTTATTAAAATTTTAAAAATATTTATGAAATAAAAAGACAATTGTTTATATTTTATTTTATAACTTAGTATAGGTACTTAGTATTATGAAATATGTTTATAAATACTGTTAAAATTGATTTCTTATTTTTTTTTAACAATTTTACTTTAAAATGTAGATTGTAACAATGTTCTCTTGGATTAAAACAATTTACTCAACCCTGGAGCAGTAGGGCATGTTGTTACATTTTGACTCTACAACTTGACCATTTTTTTTTATCATAAAAAATTATATTTTTTCAGTTTTTTTACTAAAAGAAGCCTAATAAGTTACTTCATAAAATAGCCTTACAAAAATTATGAGAACAAAAAAAAAAAACTTAAAAATTCAATACTTATGTTAAAAGTGTAACAACTAGCACTGCTCTTCCCTGTATAGTAAATCTAATTCATGCATAATTTAAAATAAAAACAAGGCTTTAAAACAATAATTTTAATGTAATATTTTACGTGAATACTTGATAGGTATCGCTCTCAATGATGTGTGGAAAAATACCAAATATAATAATGCAAAACTAATAATAATTAATTTTATTACTATTCTTACCATATTCTAGGTAAAAAAAAACACCATTACAAATTCTGGTAAATTATAAATTATAATTAATACTATTAATAATTACTATAATAATTATAATTGTTAAAAAATTGGAAAGTATGTAGGCAACCAGGGTAAAATTAAGGGGGAAGGGGTGAGAGCATAATGGTTTTCATATGGTAATTATTAAAATAATAATTTAATGATTTCCACAATTATTGAAAAAACATTTTTTTTATTATCATAATATTTTAGCGGAATTACATAAAAATTATTAGTTTTATATTTTTACTGTCTACCTTTATTATTAATTTAACAAATCCTAGCTATATCTAATTGATAAGTATGATGTAATACATTTGATTTTAGATAAAATTATATATTATATATTTGATTTACAGCAAAAAATTATTTTAGAATTTCATTTGTCATTATTGCTCTGGTTATTAAATTTTTTAAATTATAAGCAAAATAATTAAAATCATTATTTTTTGTTTTAATTTTTAATTTTATCCATATTTTAACTTAAAAATTTTATAAAGAAAACTGTATTTATAGATTTTTGGGGTTTTTTGGTTATAGTATGAACTACTTATAAGAAACCATTTAATTTTCAATCCTATGCTATGGAAATTTAATATTTTATAGATTTTTAACTACAAATTGATTTAAAAATGTTTGTGATTATGACGATTTTTGTCAACATTTTAAGTTAAAAAGCTTATACAAAATCGATGTTTATGTATTTTTAATATTTTTAAATAGCTATAGTAAATATTTGTTTTAAATTTTAAGCTATTAGATCTAATAAACATTTTTGATAGACATTTATGGAAAAAAAAATTAAAATGTCTATAAATAGCTTTAAAAGAATTAAAATATTTAAAAATGATCCATTTGTAATAATAACATACAAATTTGTTGACAATTTCAAGTAACTATGGTTATTTGTTTTTTGAATAACAACAATAATTTGAATATTTGATAAGAATTTGTTATTTTACGCATGAATGTTATCCAATTCGGCAAAATTTATATTATATTGAAGAATAAAGAATATAAATATAGAAATATTTTTGAAACAGTTTTAACCAGAACCATCATCTTAACTCTTAAATTAAATTTTTTTAAAGCCTGAAACGGAACCAAAATCCCATACTAAAATAATTAAGAACCAGATCTGTAAAATTCTGAAGGTTTCAGTCTCTGGTTCACTTAAATAAAATAAAATAAAAATTGATAAAACTTTATGTGTTTGCATACATTTAACATCTATTGTGAATAATACAACAAAATGTAATACTTAAAGCAGTATTTTAAGATAATAGCTAATACACTCTAGTAAGTTTATGACATAGTTGAAAAAGTTAAACTGATTTAATTGATGGAGGTCAAACCTAAGTGATGCACATACATCATCCAGAAGTCAATATATAAAAACAAACAAGTGTTTATTAGTTCATTTTTATTGAGTACAAATTTCTTATACAAAGAAAATAAGTTTAAGTTTATGTAAGCAAATTCAATGCAGTTTTAATATTTTATAAAAAAAAAATACAGTTAATGGTATAAAATAAAATGGTTTGATTCTTCTTAAGTAAAATGAAGGAAAAAATACATTCAATTTTCAAACCTTAAGTATAAAAATTAAATTAAGTTAAATTTTTAACTAAAAAATAATTTTTGATATTGTAAAATTTAGTCAAAAATTTAAATATAAATGTATATATATATATATATATATAAATGTGAATAATATGTATTTTTGATATTTTTTTAATAGTTATAAGACAAACTTGTGAAGAAACTTTTTAAATTAAGCTATTAAATTAGTTTACTCAAAAAATTTTTTTATAATAGATAAGTTGAATTAAAACTAAAAATAAACTTATATAAAATTATTAATTATGCATTAAAAGCGAGCATTTGTATAAAAAAAATTAAGGTAGTTCTAGTCAGTTATGTTCTAAGCACTGTATATAAGTTATGCTTAATGCAATAGGACTTGTTAATGTGTGAAAAGTAAATTAAGATTAGTGTGTGTGTATGATAGACTGGGCAGGTAACCTGTAGCAGTTCTCGCACAGGCATACACAGCCAGTCTCATAGTTCTATCACGGCAGGTCTAAAAACATTTTGTTTTTGACCAACTATGAACCATATTAAGAGATTTAATTTCACTGTAATATATATATATCTGTATTTAACTGTGTAAGCACATATAAGTATACTTAAATATAAAGCATGCTCAAAGCCTAAATATATAATTCAATAAAGGAAAATACATTCTGAGTACACACAGGGCACTCATGCATATTTTCTGCACATTTGACACAAGCATATACATGTCTACAGGGTAGAAATGCTGCTACTATTTCTTCTTTTTGGCAAACTTTGCAAAGTGTTGGGTCCAATTTATTGTCAGAACACTTTGATGAACTGTGCTGTAGCAGTTTGGAATCTTTATTTTTGGATAAATAAACTCTCATTGCCTTGTTGAATGGATGTCTACATACAACACATAAGTCACTTGTTAAAGCACATTGAATGCAAGCAACAACGTGCCCACAAGGAATAAAAGCCACTTCAATTTCTTTCTTATAGCAAATCTTGCAAAGCATAGAGTCTTCTGATTATAAAACAATGCTAAATAAAAATAATTTTTGAAGAAAGCTTTTTGTGATGCATTAATTAAATTTAATGTTAAATTAATTAGGGGCATTGCAACACATTAAATAGTACCATCCAGTATAATCAAAAACACATAGCAGGCAATAAACAAAAACATTGTATAATAAGTGCACAGATAATTGGGCTTTAGAACATAACTAAATGCAATGAACAGATAAATGGGTTATATACTTTACAAATTCAATCTACATATTTAATTATAATTATTAATTTTATTAATCCATCCTTTCATTTACATTATTCGAAATCATTAGTTATAGAAAATATACATATTTAAATGTAATAAAACCATCACCTTACTATGATATTCAAAAATTCAATTCAAAATATACAGTTAGATAAGGCAATAGTATCATCATTGCCGATTCTAAATCCCCCAAACTCCTCATGTTTAACAAGCCACGCAGTACTAATCTGAGTATACCTGTTTAAAACGACACAGAGCTTATTCTGTTAATGTGAAATGTTGTCTAATTATTTATTTATTAAACAAAATAAAATACTTTTCTAACTTAACCTAACTTAGCAATCCAACCATTTATATTTTGTTTAATGTAAGTATAAACTTATAAAAAAGATGAAATTTGCCTTGAGAACTGGGAGACGTGGTCGTGCCAAATGGATTAAGAGAGATAGTTTGAGCTTATCATCAAAGTGAGATGAATGGAAGTACTGTTTAGAGGACAGCCTTGTAATAAGCTCGTCCTACTTGCATGCATTATCATACCTTATGTTTCAATGATTTCTTTAAGTCTATGAGTATAACTTACCAATTACTATAAAATTACTCTTATTTAGAAGTGCTTCCCCTATAGTTATAATAATATATAAACTGCACGTTTCCCATATAATGCTATGGATTATCAAGTACCAACAATGTTAAAAAGATTTAGTGCATGCTACCTTTTTCTAAAAATGTTGTTATCTTTGTAGTTGAATTTCTTTCTCTTTCTTAATATTAATGGTCTGAAGTCATATGCTACTCTTTTATAACAATGTTGACTCCCCAAACCTCTCTCTCTTTTATGAGTAATTTTTTTATAGACCTAAATTTTCTGCATTGAATTAAAAAGAAGAATGTATAACTAACATCGTAATATAATATGTTACAACATGCAATAAAAACACACTTTATGGATTTTTTTAAAATTATTGAAACTATTTCATTGTATAACATTTTTAATTAATGAACTACAAGAGTGCAAAAAATATGAATTTCAAGATAAAATACCTCAATTTATAATGTTTCTGTCATATTAACAATATGAACCCTGATTGAAACAGATAAAGAAAATCTATAATAAATGTTATAATAATATAATGTGGGTATTAAATATAATCATATTTTTCAGATTTTAACAAATAATAAATAAAAATTAGTTGAAATTAAAAGATGGATTTCTTAATAAATAATAAATGAAACATACTTTTTTATCGGCTTGATTTTCATTTTAGTTCCAAAAATGTAAATATCTTCATGATTAGCAATCAGCTTGAATAACTCCTATGAATAAAGTTTAAGTTAAATTTCCAATATTTTTTCTAAAATAATTGAAAAAACTATTAAATCACTATTAAATTGGATTTTGTTATATCGATTTCCACACCACATACTTTGTCAATAAAGATTTTGCCTTTATTTAATAACAAATAACTACAAGTTTCTGACCAAATGGCATGTTCTGTCCATGGTTCATCATTATCTTGCCAGTTATTCAGAATTAGTTCACAATAGAAACATGTCATTTGATCATTTGTACCATTGCCTAAAAACATATTAAAACATTAATTTGAAAGGTCAATTTACTAATAATTTTATTATTTTACCTGAATAAAAAAATCCAGCTTTGCATAGAGTATGAATATCTTGTTTTAATGTTTTCAAACATCTATCAAATGATTACAAACGTGTTTCAAAGATGGCAAAGTCTAAATACTTTAGAGGTTTTAATTTTTGTATAATACTCATAGAATCTAAACAGTTTAGAATCTTTTTTGCCTCTAAATAAAATTGGATATCAGTAGAACCATTACCATAAGGACCACATACATCAAAACCATCTAAAATAATACAATTAATATATTTAATTATTTAATATTAAGTTTATTAAGTTAGACCTGATCCTAATATCTGATTTATAATAATATTGAAATTTGTTGCAAGTAATTTCAAATAATCATTTAATTAATGCATTGTCAAACAACATGATTTGTTGTCCATACCAGATTACAAAAATATTTAAATTAATTTGATATTTACTTATGGGTTCGCGAATAAATGGACATTGTGGAGAGTGAAATATATGTTCAGCTAATGGATCATCTCCCAGTTGCCAATTTTCTAAGTCTTTTGAGCATGATAAACATTTCACACGATCTCGAACGCCTAAGTAAATAAAACCAGCTTGGGCCATTTGGAAAGGCCTTAAAAATTCTACACACCACCTAACATCAAATGTTTTCAAACGATCCTCAAAAGTAGCAATCTGTAGGTCATCTATAATAATATAATTAAAATATTTAATTATTTTAAGCAATCTGTAAAAGTACAGTATAATATTTTTTTTATTATTAGACCTAGGTATATTTAAATCATAAATAAAAATTGTAATATCCTTAAAATGTTATCAAACAGAAATCTTTATAATCCAACACATATGGGTCCATAATATTCTCGGATTATCAAAATAAATTAGATACTTAAACAGAAATCGGGTAAAATTTAAAATTATTTTTTTTTTTTTACACTTATTCAATTATATTTAATTTATTTTTATACAGATTGATTTAGTACCTGTATGGGTTTGAAATAATTTGTGATAATTTTTGGTTTTTTCTTATAAAATATTTTTTAATTAAAAACTTCCTTTTTTTCAAGCAATAGTAATGTTTCATGTTTACATTTTCAGACATCCTATTATTCATGTTTAAACTTAAAAATACGAATACTTCAATTATAAAATATGAGTCTTTGACAAAATTTGTTCAATAAAATGTGTATAGGTAAATAATTATGAATTGAATCAAAGTATATAAGGTTTTAATAATAACTAATAATGAAAAAGTCTAATTTATGAGGGGTGGATATAATTATTATTACTGACAAGTTTATCATTTTTGCTGAAATTGTAATATTATCAGAAGATTCAATTATATTGAATTATTAAAGCGATTCTTCAAAAATAAAATTATAGCTGGGTGTGGTAAAAATATAAGTATTATGATTACTGAGAGTGCTGGATAAACATGACTCTACTGTAATATATTATTAAAATAACACAAAATCTATATTAATCTTTTTTAATCAATTTTCTTTAAACATATTATTTTTCCTTTTTAAATGTATTATTTAGTTTTCTTTAACATTAGCATTAAAATAGTTAAACATCCTAATTCAGCCCTAATTTATAATATAGATTATGATTTATTTAAACCAAGATCATATAAGAAACTACATCAAAGCATTTATTTTTAGTTGTATATAGTTTCAACTAACACAAAAATCTAGAATTAGAGTATCTATGACCATGTGGATAATTGCTATTTAACGAGTTAAATGTAAAACAAGAAGAACCTTTCAGATAGTACATTCATATTAATTTCAGAAACTCGTATCTTAAAAAAAACTTTTGATGACTAAAATGATCCATCATTACACCGGAATTGTTAAATCATAATAAATACTAAAATTTTAAACATATACCTATAACATAAAATAATTATTTTTTATTTTATGCTAAGGAAGCATTTTAAAGCAAAAACTAAAATCTGTAACATATTTAAGTGTTACATATTAACATTATAAAATAATCGTTTGTAATAAAAATGTACATAATTACATAAATGCTAAAGCTTAATTAAGAAATTTTTCAAATATTATCAAAAAAAAAAAAAATACTTAATAAAATATTAAAATTTAGACCCAATCTTTTTATTTAGTTTAAAATAATATTGTGATTTGTTTCAATTAATATAAAATAATCATATAACTAATGCATTAGCTCCTTTTTATGTTGACTATTCAGTTAAAGTTGTTATTAAACACATAAAATATTTACCAACTTCAAAATCAATTACTTTGGTACTTTAATTCTGGAATTCCATATCAGATTACAAAAATTATTAAATTAATTTGATATTTACTTATGGGTTCGCGAAGAAATGGACAATGTGGAGAGTGAAATATATGTTCAGCTAACGTATCATCTCCAGGTTTCCAATGTTCCAAGTCTTTTGAGCATGACAAACACTTGACACGATCTTCAATACCTAAGTAAATAAAACCAGCTTTGGCCATTTCAATAGGCCTTAAAAATTCTACACGCCACTTATCATCAAACGTTCTCAAACGATCCTCAAGGGTAACCATCTGTAAATAAAATTAACAATTAGTCTGCATTTGAAAATAAATGTATTTCACACCTAATCTAACCTAAGCAGGGATTATATACCTATATATATATATATATATATATAAAGTAATTTAAATAACAAGAATTTCATAAATTATTGAGTGATTTTTGTTTAAAGTATCATTCTGAATACATTTTTAATACAATAAATGTTAAATTAAAAAAAAAATAACTATAAAACCTCATGTCAGCTTCAATGTAGCTGACAAAATAAAATTTGCCAGTATTTATTTGTTAAGACAAGTAAAATTTAACATTTATAGATTTGCATCTAAAACTATACCTGTTATTACATATTATTAGGACTGGAATTTCGATAAACTTTACATTGTTTTCCAAATCGAGATATGAGATGCTTATTTTAATTGTAATAAGAAGTTTTTATTTTATATTTTTTTGCATTTTTTGACAATATTCAACTTAAAGATCATTTCTTTTAATTTTTTAAAAGCATTTTAGGGGTCTTAGAGCATTTAATACTAAATTCCGGTTTTTTAAAAATTTTATTTTGAGATTTTTGCTTAAAAAAATTAATTTTGTAGCACACACTAACAAGTATTTTACCTAATTGAAACTTTTCAAATGGATTTGTATGTTGTACAAATAGAAATTACGAATGGCAACAAAAAATTAAATGAGAATAGTTCTTTTTCTAGATTAAAAATCCAAGCATAAAATTTGAAACCATGCAATACTGTAAACATTTTTTATTAAATTTCATTAAAATAATGTTTGGTTTAAAATTTGTTTAAAATAAAAAAAAAAATAAAAGCATTTTATAAGTGCATTATTTTAAATTTTTAGGATATAAAAGCATTTTTTAGGTTTTTTTTTGGAGCATTACATTTTCAGCTCTACTATTTTTAGCTCTATATTATGTTAATGATGTGGTGTTAAAATAAATATATGTTTATAATTAAGCTAAACAAAATTTTTAAATTTATAAATAGCTGATATATCTGTTTGAACAAAAAAAAAATATAATTAACAATCTAACTAAAGATAAATAAATTATTTGTTTAATTTTAAAGGATGTATCTATGCCGTACATGTTTTTTCTAAAAATTTAAAAATTCTGTTTAATTTAATTTTAATTTGTTTCTTTGCAGATACCTTAAGATTAATATTTCTATTTTAGAAATAGATTAATAAAGAAATAATAATATAATAAAAGTAATTGGTATTTCTCAACTATTAAAAATTTTTAATTTAAATAACAAGCACGACAAAATGTCATTCATTGAAATGAAAATATTTGTACACTTTTTCCATTAATTATGACGACGATAAAAAATATTAGATATTGATGATCAATGTTGCTAGAAAAGCAGATGAGATGAACGGAGAAAAAAAC